>SNQJ01S0076012.1:15677-36907 GCA_010110895.2 Picea sitchensis | reverse complement strand
TTCTCTCTTTCTCTCTCTGTCCTTTTCCAGGCGGTACACTTGAGCCCCATTGACCTATGTTTGATCACTTGTGGAGATTAATATAATTTCTTTCTTTCTTTCTACCTCAAGCAGCACTTCATTCTATAGCTTTTAAGTTCCAAGTTAAGATTTCAAATTATACACATCAATGGATTCAAGTGAAGCATTGTTCATTGATAAGTTTAATTGGTTTAGTATTTTAATTTTTCTCATATGCGTTAAAATTTTCTATTGGTTGCCACTGTACAATAATTTCTCGAAGAAATGTGTTACAGTTTTGAAATCTTAAATTTTTATCTTCCATTAGAAACTTATGATTTGAATCCCGTTTGAATGCAGTTGCAAGAGATTTGGGGCTCTTAGCATAGATTAGGAGTTTGTTGTTTGTAAAGGCTACCACAGTGTTTGTTCAATACAAAGAAAGTGTAGATTTTCCAAAACAAGAGGGCACTTAAGCAACATATGGATGCTATTATTCTCTGTAAACTGTTTTCTTTGATTTTATGTTGGATTGATGGATTATTGCTTTTCACCTCTAGTTTGTAAGATTATATATCCCATTGACAAAAGTATCTTATTGTGGAAACAACACTTGTTTCTAACAGAAGCCAATGGGTCTTGATTCAGTGGTGAAGATAGTGTTGCGTTGCTCTATATTGTACTCAACACACTCGGTATTAATCCGTGCAATTAAGTATCATATATGTACAATAGTGGTAAATGTACAAAATGCTTTGTAATGCTCTTTTTTATTAGATTTCAACTTTGTGGTAAATGTACAAAAAGCTTTGTAATGCTCTTTTTTATTAGATTTCAACTTTGTGGTAAATGTACAAAAAACTTTCTAATGCTCCTTTTTATTAGATTTCAACTTTGTATTGAACACTAAACATTATTCATGAATACAAAGCATTATTGGTGAACCCAAACATCAAGAGTTTGTGCTATGCAACTTGATAAACATGATGTTATCCTTTTTTATATTTATTTTGCATTAAAGGTTTTGTTTACATTGCCTTGAAACTTGTATCAAGCGCAACTCATAGATGATTGGCACTTACCTATCAAGCTAAGGTTTTAAGCACACACATTAAGGGATTCTAACCCCAAGCAGACTTAAACAACTCTTCAATGGAATTCAAACACAATTTATCCTTGAAAATGATACTCATGCAAGTATTCAAGATTAATATTGAGAACATAATCAATGTTGAAAACCTCAATTTGGCAAATGACTCGACAAGGTTGGAGTGTAAGAGTTTGAATTAGACTTGATAAAAATTCAGCAACGAAAATTGTTCAAAATGAGGGTTTTCCCTTTTTTTTGAAAGCAATTACATTTGACACCAACAATTTTTTTCCACTTGCTTGTGAGTTTGACTTGTCGAGTAGTGAATAACTTGTGGGTCATACTCGATATTGGCGAGTTTGGCTCACCCAACAGAGAGTAGAACTTGGGATCGAGTTAACTAGGCTCATTAGTAGGACCAAGCCATGTTTGACACACGTATACTCAGAAGACTCGAGGATTTATTTCAACTATGATCTTACTGTAAGCTAAGAGCTAAAAAGATAGCCATTAACCTAAAAAAACTCAAAATATGAGCAAAGAGGGAGTAATGTTAGCAAAGATTAGGGAGCTCTAACAAGGTTGGATATGGTGTCCTTTCCTTTTTTTAACTCAAGTGTTTTCGTAATAATTATCATTGTTGCTAACCCTAATAAGGCATGGTTTTTGTCAGGCTTTAAGGAAACCTTATATGGAAGAACGTTCACTTGAAAAATGCTCTTGCAGTGTCAAAGAAGGTTGCAACAATCGTATTGATAGTATCTCTCAAGGCTTCCAAAAAATTATCTTTGAAGGTGTTTCACGAGGTAATGTCAATTTTGACCTTGATGAAGTTTTGATTGATATTTATGTTAATGATTATGATTCTGCATGTAATGCTTTTAGGGAGGAAACCCTTCAAGGGTGCTTTGTTTGGCATGCCCTACCTAAAACTATCATTTGTAACTAGGTCAAGTAAGTATGGGAGCCACAAGGATGCCATTGTGTCCATCTGTAACTTGATTAAGGGATTTTTTGTTCCATTTCACTGAGAAAGCTCACGTATTTGAGATTCTTGTGTGGGGCTCATGGCTTGAAAAAATAGATTGGTTATATTTTTGCATTGGTTTGAAGGGTTCTCAGTTGACCAAGGATCCTAGTTGTCTTGCCTTGTGTGGGAAGAGTTCTCGAGCCTTCAAATGCAATTATGGTCATTATGATTAGTTGGGAAGAGATCAACTTGACTAGGGACCTTAGGGAGTTTGTTTATTAGGACTGACAACATGATGATTAGTTAGCCTATTCATTATATCAGCCTCCCATTTACTTGTTCTTGTTAGCAAAGTTTGGAAAACTATATTAGAGATTACATGCTCATGAACTAGGTTAACCCTCAAGTGGCTTTGCCCATGCTAGCACCTCAAGCTCTCAATGGTCTCAAGGGTAACAAAGATACAAAAGGAGAATAAATATAAGTGTGTTAGGTAGCTAGAGAGGTAGTGGGGGGCCCGAAGGGTCCATAGTTATAATAGTAGAGGCCATTCAATGTAAGGTGGACTAGGTCCACTATAGTATTAAATAAGGCCCACTATAATAGTTAGATATAATAAATGTAAGAAGACTTCTTAGAAGGTTCTGCTTCTAGAAGGTTCTTCATCTATAATGTTCTTAGGTGGTTGGTAGCACTATATAAAAGGGTTCAAGCAATGTAATGATATATAGAAGATAATTATTGTATTTGGAGCGGTAGCTCAATAGGAGGATGCCCCCTCGAAGAGGCAAGTGAACAGGAGAGGATCCCTTCCATAATATGATCCATTGTATGGTGTTGCCCTACCTCAAGGGTTTTCTTATAAGAAAAGTGTGGTTCTTTTATATTGTTTTGATATCACTTGTTAAGAACCAAAGTAGATCTACAAATATAATCACCAAAAATACTAAATACAGATCCATTGTATGGTGTTGCCCTACCTCAAGGGTTTTCTTATAATAAAAGTGTGGTTATTCTATATTGTTTCGTGGATATATTGTGTATTCAGTATTTTTGGTGATTATATTTGTAGATCTACTCTAGTTCTTAACAAAGTGGTACACATGAATAAGAGTTTCAGGTCTCAAAGGACCCCAACTCCAAAGAATGTTATGGCAACTAGCCCTCCTAGGTGTCAGGTTGTCCAATATTGTGATTCAATAGGTGTTAGAGTCATCTTAGTGACGTGAGGGACTATGTAGGGTGCATTCTCTACAACCACTACTAGTGTCTTGGGAGGAGGAATCAATTGACAGTATGCAAAAATGGCCTTTTACTTTGGATGATTGTATTGTCTTGTGCAAAATTCTTATAAGCAATAAATCATTTTTTGCACATTTTGCACTTTGGCTAGTCAAGGTTGGATCAAGGATCAATGAGACCAATTTTTCAAATTTTTGGGCATTCCTTTTGCATTTCAAGCCTCTTCTAAGGATGTGGGGGATGTGGTGGTCGAAATGGAGGAAGATAAAATTGATAAATGAATCACCAAGCCTTTGGCCATAACTACCATGCTTCAAATATGCATCAAAGTTCTGACATTGACCCATGCTTAATATTCATCTTGCTAGATTCCCTCTAATCTACCTTATCAATGCCTATAAAAGGCCTTTCATAACTTCATATGGGCTAGTGCCTATAATGGCAAAGGATTTTATAGAGTCAATCGAGATCTCTATTGCACTTCTCGTGAACGTGGAGGCTTGGGTATCATTACACCAAAGATGAATGGCCAAGTTTTTGGTGCCAAATGGGTGGTGTGGGTTGTATCTAGAAAAGAGGCATGAAAGGTCTTGCTTAAGGAGTGTCTTAGTTAAGGGGATCCTCGAGGCAAAAGATCCAAGTGGGGTCTTTCTTAGGGTACGTTTGTTGGTGCATTTATTTTTTAGAGCATATGGAAGGCTTTGGAAGTGGTAAATCCATTCCTTTCATGGAGAGAGCCTTCATTGCATTATCGGTTTCCATTTAATGATCATATTTTGTAGCAGTCACTGCCAGTTCTGCATGAGAAAAGTTGTCTAACTCATCAAGGTTATTGTCCCTGAGGCTATTTAAATAGGCTATCCAAATGGCTAAAGACTTGATTGATATCAATACAAGGAGTTGGGTTTCTTGGTCGGAACTTAAATGTACATTCAAGTTGGCCAACAGACGCAAGGTCATCTTGGAATGTAAATTCATGATGTCCAACATAAGCAAGTTCATATTGGAATGTGTTTAGGGCCTTATCTCAAATGGCCTTATCCCTAAGTGGGGCCTCTTAGTGCCTAAGGATTTGTGGCAAGACTAGAAGTGAACTTGATCGACAACATTAACTAGATATAGGCTCCTTTGGCTTACAAACGGGTTTATTTCGAGCTTGAATTGGAGGGTCATTTGAACAAGCTTTGGCCCCTAAAGTCTAAGAAAAAACGTGGCTATTTTAGCTAAGGAGCTCGTGGAAATTGCCCTTAGAGCCAACGTTGGACCTCTTTTCCGAGTGCCTTACTATAGGGACTCTAGGAGGTCCCAAAGTTGAACTCATTCAACGCAAATTACTATTCTCTGAGACTAATCGAGCATCAAATCTTCCATTTAGGGATTCTTCCCCTTGAAATTGGATGTTAGGAGGGAGGGACCTTTTTGATCCAAGGTTCTTCCTAGGATTACATAGAAAACCCCCCTTAGCTTAGGGTATTCTCCAAGTGACATTATCAAGCAATGTATCGATCCATTCACGATGATTGATTATCAATGGAGGAACCTTCTTCTCTCTCCCCTCTTCATCCTCTTATTCAATGTCGACGTCTAGTTGACATTTTCTCTTCTACTTGTCATGGTTTTGTTTCTGCACTTATTTTGTACTCTTATTTAGCTAGATACTTCGTTTTCTATAATTTTTTTCAATTTTTCAGCATTTGGTGGACTAGCAATATGATATGCTTTCACACTCCCACTCTCTTGTACTTACATTGGATGTATTCTCAAGTCCCATTGACCTACTACTGTGGTCATTTGTTGGACATTAGTGTGGCTGAGATGAGACTTTGAAGCATAATTTCTAGTTATGTCCCCAACCCAAGTCTGTGTGGACCCATGTTCAAACCTTGTCTCAGTGATACCTCCCTACCTCCATCTCATGTAATGTTGCGTTGCTAGACAATTGTCTTTGACTCCAAGATTTTGGGAGAATGAAGTCCCAAAAAACATCCACAATGTTCCATCGAAATCACCTCTCTTGCAACCAATGGGCCCAAATTTAGATGTTACATCTAAAGTTTAGTCCACATAAACATCCAAAATAATGTCCTAACTTTCTTGAGAACTTTGTTATAGACCCTATTTAGTAAGTGATGGATTCGTGAATTTTATTTTAAGATTAGTGGATTAATGTGTTGAACAACAATTCATAGGTGAGTTAGGCTTAATTGATGTGTCCCATAATACCTCAAAGAAAGAGGTTGATGTATTGAACCATTAATTTCCAACATCAAATAATTTAATAGGATAATGGCTAGTAATAATAACAATTATCTATTTTTCCTATTGACACCATCGGCTATGATCGTCTATTGCATTCCCTATTTAAGCATGAACTAAAATAGAAAATGTGAATCTCTTCTTCTACAATCTTTTCTTTTGTGTATTTTTATTTATGCATTTACTTTACATTAGTGTGGTTGAGATGAGACTTTGAAGCATAATTTCTAGTTATGTCCCCAACCCAAGTCTGTGTGGGCCCAGGTTCAAACCTTGTCTTAATGATACCTCCCTGCCTCCATCTCATGGAATGTTGCGTTGCTAGACAACTATCTTTGACTCCAAGATTTTGGGAGAATTAAGCCCCAAAAAAGATCCACAATGTTCCATCGAAATCACCTCTCTTTGCAACAAATGGGCCCAAATTTAGATGTTACATCTAAATTTTAGTCCACATAAACATCCAAAATAATGTCCTAACTTTCTTGAGAACTCTGTTATAGACCCTATTAAGTGAAGGATTCTTGAATTTTATTTTAAGATTAGTGGATTAATGTGTTGAGCAACAATTGATAGGTGAGTTAGGCTTAATTGATGTGTTCCATAATACCTCGAAGAAAGAGGTTGATATATTGAACCATTAATTTCCAACATTAAATAATTTAATAGGGATAGTGGCTAGTAATAATAACAACTATCTATTTTTCCCATTGACTGTTAAGAGCCCGAATAGATGTACAAATATAATCACCACAAATGCTGAATACACAATAGATCCAAATGACAGTATAGAAGAAACCACACTTTATTATATCAAACCCTTGAGGCAGGGAAACACCATACAATGGATCCTATTATGGAAGGGATCCTCTCCTGTTCACTTACCTCTTCGAGGGGGCAACCTCCTAATGAGCTTCAACTCCAAATACAATATTTCTTTTCATATCCCATTACATTGCTTGAACCTCTTTATATAGTGCTACCATCACCTAAGAACATTCTAGAGGATGAATCTTCTAAAAGTAGAACCTTCTAAGAAGTCCTCTTACAATTATTATATCTAACTATCCATTTATTATATTTAATTACCATAGTGGGCCTTATTTAATAATATAGTGGACCTAGTCCACTTTACATTGAATGGCCTCCACTATTATCACTATGGGCCCTTTGAGCCCCCACTTCTACCTCTCTAGCTACCTAACATTCTATCCCCCTTATGAAAACATTGTTCTCAACGCTTGATGTACAACCATATATCAGGGTCCCATGAATAATTGTGGACCATAATGTTGAAGAAGACTGGAAAACCAAGGTCCCATGTAGAAAGGAAAGCCACCATGCTGAAGTAGTCCAACACGGGTTCCATGTCCAAGTGCTCATGTGAAATCCCCGTGGAAGATTTTGGAACCAATAACCAACTCAAAATGATGCTCCAAAGACTGACACCTGTCATGTGAATCCAAATAAGAAGATCCATCCACATAGTGGAAAATAGTCGTAGCGGAATCTGGAAGGACTAATACCACTGTAGAATATGCAAGATGGACACTGATAATAATCATTGACTCTCGATTTGTCATATTGATGCTCTCTACAGAAGGTGAATTAGAGTCATCAAATAAAATATGAAAGTGGTTGTCATCCCCAAAATGACAACTATCCATATACCAATCATCACAATCGGCCTCAAAATCATACCAAGCATATATTTCTTGATTATATTCATCCTTGATGTCTGCCATAAGAAATCTCTCCTGCATGTTATCCAATGAATCTTGAATACTATGAAAACTATCATTGAGGCCATCTGCAAGGTCATGCAATCTAACATCCAATGTGTCATACAATTGAGATTTGAATGCTTCAGTAATTTGTAGAATTTCTTTGAGGGTTTGAGAGGAAATATCCATCTGAGCACCCTACGAACTCTTCGGTCCCGCAGTTGTCATGAAAAACCCCCAAAAATAGAAGAATAAGTTACGGCATAAAATCGCGGTTTTTTCTGGAAAACCCTAAAAAAATGTTGAATTTAAAATGCTCATAACTTCACTTCCCGGACACCGTTTCAGCTGATTTTTTTTTATTTTTAAATTCGGTGAAATTGTGAGAGGAACTCAGATTTGTAATTTGTTTGGGAAAATCCAGCTTCCAGCTGCTACAGAAATAAAAAAAAAATCGCACCGCCGTCCACGGAAAAAAACCTTGAAAAATTGCAGATTTTAAAACTTTAATATCTTGACTTCCCGGACTCCATTTCAGACGTTTTTTTTTTCAAATTGGGTGTTTTTCGAAGAGGAATTTAGATCTACAACCTGTTTCTGCAAATTTTGCACATAAATATACCAAAAATTTCCGGAATGTCGTGACCCTCTTTTTTCTTCTCTGAAAAAAAAATCTGCAAAAATAAAAAATATTTGCCCACAATGTCTGCTAAGGAAAGTGATATGATATCACTTGTTAAGAACTTGAATAGATGTACAAATATAATCACCACAAATGCTGAATACACAATAGATCCAAAAGACAGTATAGAATAAATCACACTTTATTATATCAAACCCTTGAGGTAGGGCAACACCACACAATGGATCCTATTATGGAAGGGATCCTCTCTTGTTCACTTGCCTCTTTGAGGGGGAAACCTCCTAATGAGTTTCAACTCCAAATACAATACTTCTTTTCATATTCCATTACATTACTTGAACCTCTTTATATAGTGCTACCATCACCTAATAACATTCTAGAGGAGGAATCTTCTAGAAGTAGAACCTTCTAAGAAATCCTCTTACATTTATTATATCTAACTACCCATTTATTATATCTAATTACCATAGTGGGCCTTATTTAATAATATAATGGACCTAGTCCACCTTACATTGAATGGTCTCCACTATTATTACTATGGGCCCTCTGAGCCCCCACTACTACCCTCTAGCTACCTAACATTGACACCATCAACTATGATCGTCTATTGCATTCCCTATTTAAGAATGAACTAAAATAGAAAATGTGAATCTCTTCTTCTACAATCTTTTCTTTTGTGTATTTTTATTTATGCATTTACTTTACAAAGCTCTTATTTGTGCATTATTCTAATTTATTACAGTTAAATATTAAGCATATCAATTGATATCAAAGTCACAGATCACAAGATTTGAAACTCTACATCTCATCTCTACTCTCACACAGCTATAGACCAGTGCACTTGGGCTTCTGTTACCTCTACAAGATCTTAGCTTCTTAATCAAACTATTGTGGTCATGCCTCTACTACCTACATTAGATCTTAATTTTTTTTTTTCAGGTTTGGATTCCTGTAAACTCCACTAAACCTCATCTCTAGTGAGACTAACACTCCAGTGATCTTATCGCTAGGTCCTTTATCTGTAACACCCCATTCTATCACCTCTCTCCAATGGAAGAAACTGAAGTTGAAGCACAGATTGAACAACTTCTTGAGGAAGAAGCATACAACCCAACAATGGATGGATATATATTGGAAGGATATATACTACATTGGTGTTTAACAAATATATAGTGTATTAGTGCCTTTGATTATACAAGGTATATTGAATTCATTGGTGCTTCATTATCTGCGTGAAGTATGAAGAAAATAAAAAAATAAAAATAAAAATGAACATCTAGATGTTTTACTTATAATAAATATTTGCTAAAAACTATGCATAAATACTCCAAGGGGTTAGTTCAACTAGTTGTTGCCAATGTTGTTGGGTATTTGGATAGTTCTGTGCAAACAATGTTGTTGGGTATTTGGATAGTTTTGTGCCAACAGGTGCTCAGTTCGAACCCTCTTCAATTAGGGGCACTAGTCTATGCCAATGGGTTACTAGGAATGCCATTCATAATGTGGGGAAGGATCCCTTGAATTTTCATGCGAAGTTTTCCTTGGAAAAAATACTACGCAAAAACCTCTACGACTTACCTATCAATTGAGAAAACCTTATGTTGTACTCATTGTTGTGTCTTGGAAAAGCAGATGAAATTCATTGCTTTTGTGGACGCCCACATCCTCTTTTCCGTGTAGTGTCTAAATCAATGTCACCCTCCATGGAAAACTTCTCCCAAACCTTCTCAACTCCCTCACCCATAGAAAAGTTGCAATATTCATGACCTATCCTCTGCATGAGCCTCACAGTGCTACCCTTTGCCTTGAAGTCTCTAGGAAACATAATTAGGACATGCTTCTTATCATAACCTTGATGGCCTTTCAAACTCTTAACCATTCCAACTTCCTTTGCACCATAAAAACAAGTTGTGGATCTCTACACCAGATGATGATCAAACAAAATGGTGAGTAGGAGGGGAGTTTCTCCCTATAAACCCCATCTTATTACTTACATCTCCCACATGCGAGTTGTCAAGGTCTTCTCCCTTCTATTGCACCCTCACAAGGGGTGTTGTGTTATTGATTGCATGCACTGTCTTGCTCATATTTTCCAAACTCAAATAGCTCTTTCAATTTCTCCTTTAGATATGTGATTGTGCTAGCTCATCCACAATATATCATGTCTCCTCCTTCACACCTCAAATGATAGATACACTTATTCTTTTAGTATGCATGATCATTGTACTTTGGTTTAAGATGCAATACTTCACATGTTGTGCTCTGCTCTTAATGCATTGATTTAACATTTAGAAATGGTGCTATAACTTCTAAGATATTCATGAAAATGGTAAACATTGAAGTGCTATCTAATAACAACTGCATAACAATAACAATTTTATTTTTTTCCTCATCTTACCATGGGGGACATGATTATCTTTTAATTATGTGACGAGTCTCGAGTCAGGTCATACTATTAATGATCAAGTTGGTTTAGCATATCCATATCCCGACCTTGCATAACAATTTTACACCTTTCCCATTTCACATCCATATGGTTCATAAAAAATATACCATCCCTTCATGTTTGATCCATCATATGTCATCCAACAAGGTCTAGCTAAAGAAAGCCTAAGTTAAAGCTTAAAAAGATAGAGGTGAAGAGCAAATACAAATTTAAAAGACAAAAATAATGAAGCTTGAGGTATGCCACCTTGCTACAAGGCCAATGCCCCTAGTCCCATGCTTGTTTGTGAATATNTAGATGTTTTACTTATAATAAATATTTGCTAAAAACTATGCATAAATACTCCAAGGGGTTAGTTCAACTAGTTGTTGCCAATGTTGTTGGGTATTTGGATAGTTCTGTGCAAACAATGTTGTTGGGTATTTGGATAGTTTTGTGCCAACAGGTGCTCAGTTCGAACCCTCTTCAATTAGGGGCACTAGTCTATGCCAATGGGTTACTAGGAATGCCATTCATAATGTGGGGAAGGATCCCTTGAATTTTCATGCGAAGTTTTCCTTGGAAAAAATACTACGCAAAAACCTCTACGACTTACCTATCAATTGAGAAAACCTTATGTTGTACTCATTGTTGTGTCTTGGAAAAGCAGATGAAATTCATTGCTTTTGTGGACGCCCACATCCTCTTTTCCGTGTAGTGTCTAAATCAATGTCACCCTCCATGGAAAACTTCTCCCAAACCTTCTCAACTCCCTCACCCATAGAAAAGTTGCAATATTCATGACCTATCCTCTGCATGAGCCTCACAGTGCTACCCTTTGCCTTGAAGTCTCTAGGAAACATAATTAGGACATGCTTCTTATCATAACCTTGATGGCCTTTCAAACTCTTAACCATTCCAACTTCCTTTGCACCATAAAAACAAGTTGTGGATCTCTACACCAGATGATGATCAAACAAAATGGTGAGTAGGAGGGGAGTTTCTCCCTATAAACCCCATCTTATTACTTACATCTCCCACATGCGAGTTGTCAAGGTCTTCTCCCTTCTATTGCACCCTCACAAGGGGTGTTGTGTTATTGATTGCATGCACTGTCTTGCTCATATTTTCCAAACTCAAATAGCTCTTTCAATTTCTCCTTTAGATATGTGATTGTGCTAGCTCATCCACAATATATCATGTCTCCTCCTTCACACCTCAAATGATAGATACACTTATTCTTTTAGTATGCATGATCATTGTACTTTGGTTTAAGATGCAATACTTCACATGTTGTGCTCTGCTCTTAATGCATTGATTTAACATTTAGAAATGGTGCTATAACTTCTAAGATATTCATGAAAATGGTAAACATTGAAGTGCTATCTAATAACAACTGCATAACAATAACAATTTTATTTTTTTCCTCATCTTACCATGGGGGACATGATTATCTTTTAATTATGTGACGAGTCTCGAGTCAGGTCATACTATTAATGATCAAGTTGGTTTAGCATATCCATATCCCGACCTTGCATAACAATTTTACACCTTTCCCATTTCACATCCATATGGTTCATAAAAAATATACCATCCCTTCATGTTTGATCCATCATATGTCATCCAACAAGGTCTAGCTAAAGAAAGCCTAAGTTAAAGCTTAAAAAGATAGAGGTGAAGAGCAAATACAAATTTAAAAGACAAAAATAATGAAGCTTGAGGTATGCCACCTTGCTACAAGGCCAATGCCCCTAGTCCCATGCTTGTTTGTGAATATATGAAGAATAAGTGACTTAACAAATGAAAGAAAGAAAGAAAAAGGAAAAGAAAGGGGTAGTAAGAAACAATGCGAAGGAAATGACAACTCAAATCCAACTCCCTCTCAAAGGCTTATGCATGAAATTATTGAAGACTCCTATCTCTTGAAAGCTAGTTGGACAAGAAATAATACCTATAGATCGTCTCACTTGACTATGAGGGTGTGTTAGGTAGCTAGAGAGGTAGTGGCGGGCCCGGAGAGCCCATAGTTATAATAGTAGAGGCCATTCAATGTAAGGTGGACTAGGTCCACTATAGTATTAAATAAGGCCCACTATGGTAGTTAGATGTGATGAATGTAAGAGGACTTCTTAGAAGGTTATGCTTCTAGAAGGTTCTTCCTCTAGAATGTTCTTAGGTGGTTGGTAGCACTATATAAAGGGGTTCAAACAATGTAATGGGATATGAAGAGAAGTTTTGTATTTGGAGTGATATCTCAATAGGATGAAGCCCCCTCGAAAATGCAAGTGAATAGGAGAGGATCCCTTCCATAATATGATCCATTGTATGGTGTTGCCCTACCTCAAGGGTTTTCTTATAATAAAAGTGTGGTTCTTCTATATTTCTCTGTGGATCTATTGAGATATTTTGTATTCAGGTCTTTGGTACTTAACAAGTGGTATCAGAGCACTTTCCTTGGCAAGAAGTGTGGAAAATTTTTTGCAGATTTTTTGCAGAAGAAAAAGAGGGCCACGACATTCTGGACAATTTATGTATATTTTTGTGAAAAATTTGCAGAAACGAGTTGTAGATTTGAGTTCTTCTAAGAAAAACACTCAATTAAAAAAAAAATTGTCCGAAATGGAGTCCGGGAAGTCAAGATATCAACATTTTAAAATTTGTAAATTTTTTGGGGTTTTTCTGCGGACGACGACGCGATTTTTTGATTTATGTAGCATCTAGAGGCCGAATTTTCTAAAACAAATTACAGATCTGAGTTCCTATTTCAAAAATAACTGATTCAAAAAAAAATCACCCAAATTGGAGCTCTGGAAGTGAAGATATCGTTGATTTAAAATCAACCATTTTGGGGGTTTTTCGTGACGACGACAAAACTACAGAGTTTATAACTTTTCATAGGGTGATTAGATTGCTGCCAGATTAGTTCCATTGGATAGAGGATTTTTAGAGATTTATTTTAGTATCTTATATGTGGTGTTTTCCATGGATATTCACTTTCAATCCCTCATGGCCCTACCACGCAAACTAGAATCCTCCAACGCATGATTTCAACGCAATATGGAAGCTACTAAAGAGATTAGACTTGCAACACATGAGAGATATATTAGGAATCTCATGTACATTGACATCACATCAGAATATACTCAAGAAAGATATGTTTGGTATGATTACGAGGAAGATTGTGAGGATTGGTATATGGGCAATTGTAATCTCTGGGAGGATAACTACTTTCATCTTTTATTTGATGCATCTACTCCACCTTATCAAGATCACATTATGGAGAGTAGTCTAGAGCCTTCTATGAATACTACTTTTCAGTATTCTCCAGTACTAGTGTGTTATTCAGATGATTTTTTGGATATGGAGGGATCTACATATTTGGATCCCCATGATCAATGTATCTCTTTGGAGCATCATTTTCAGCTAGTTCTTGAGTTCAGATATCTTCCGTGTGAAGTTCACATGAGCACTTGGACATGCAACCTTGGTTTACAATGGTGGTTGGACTACTTCAACATGGTGGCTTTCATTTCTACATGGGACCCTGGTTCTATAGTCTACTTCAGCACTATGGTCCACACTTATCCATGGGACCCTGATATATGGTTGTACACTCTCATAACAAGTGTTCAGGACAACGCTTTCATAAGGGGGATGGAATGTTAGCTAGCTAGAGAGGTAGTGGGGGGCCTAGAGGGCCCATAGTTATAATAGTACAGGCCATTCAATGTAAGGTGGACTAGGTCCACTATAGTATTAAATAAGGTCCACTATGGTACTTATATATAATGAATGTAAGAGGATTTCTTAGAAGGTTCTTGCTCTAGAATGTTCTTAGGTGGTTGGTAGCACTATATAAAGGGGTTCAAGCAATGTGATGGGATATGAAGAGAAGTTTTGTATTTGGAGCGATAACTCAATAGGAGGAATTCCCCTCAAAGAGGCAAGTGAACAAGAGAGGATCCCTTCCATAATAGGATCCATTGTATGGTGTTGCCCTACCTCAAGGGTTTTCTTATAATAAAAGTGTGGTTCTTCTATATTGCTCTGTGGATCTATTGAGATATTTTGTATTCATGTCTTTGGTACTTAACAAGGTCATACATGACACTCCCCTTTCCCTTTCCACACATTATTCAACATTTCACCTACATCTAACTTAGTGATCTAGGAAATATCACTTGTCTTGGTCTTTGTCAAATGTAACAGAGGATAAAAGTGTCCTCTCATGGTAAACTTAGGCAAAATTTTGAAATTAACCTTTGTTATGTTGTTGTTAGAAGAGAACACAAGATGTGTGTCATCTAATGGATTGTAAAGGGGTTAGACCCACCACTATAAAGAACGATCTTGAGTAGTTGGTTTTCCCTATTGAATGTCAATATAGGTTGGAGATAGTTTTGCACTCTCTTGCCAGATTTATTGATGTTTATTAAGCAACTAGGCAAACCACTAATGTGTTTATTGACTTGATTAGAAACATAAGGAGAAATGGTCCCACAAAAATGGCCTCCAATAGAGGAAAAAGTATCTAAACAACATGCCATATCCATGTTCAATTTTAAAGAAGGGACAAAATTGCCAATGCTGAGGGTTCGATATTTCAAATACTCTATGGGGTGGCAGGCATGGGTGGGAGTTTTCATGATCCTGGAGGAAATAATATATCCTACTATGCTTGGGGATTAGGAATGGCCTCAAACAACATTGCAGAAGCCTATGCCCTATATGAAGGACTGTGTATTGCTAAAGAGCGAAATATCTCTAGAATATTGGTTTTTGGAGATTCTATGATGGTAGTTTGAGAAATTCACAAGAGGAGTCAGTCATATAACAATGTTTTTAAATGTGTTATCTCTCGCATTTTGTCTTTAGTTGATGGTTTCACGACTTCAAACTTTACCACATTAAAAGGGACCTTAACCCCTTAGCGGATCAATGGGCAAGGATGTTAGAAAATAATAGGTGTGCTCATTTAACCATAGACAATATAGCAATATTGTCACCCAACCATAGGCCAAAGCCACCCTCGAGCACCTTAACCTTGACATAGAATAATTCCATAAGAAAACCCTAGGCCTAATATCCAATCAATGTATCGTACCTCTCTCTAGAGCTAGCACACAAGGCAGAAAGTCCAAACCATAACCAATAGAAAGTCCAAGCCTAAACTGAGAATATAGGTTGTAGTAGCTGCAGCTGCAACTACTGTCCATACTCGTGCACTTACTCGGTTTCTGTAGTGCGCACTCTTACATTTCTGCAGTTGCGAGATGTATGTATCAAATGAGATTTGGGGTCTTGTATTTATACTGATTCTCCTTAGTTGTCTGGGTCGACTTCTCATTCTGGAGGCTAAAAAATCAATATTAAATATTTCCTTTAGCCGACTTGTCTTCTAGGGTTATGTCCAAAGCTTTAGGGTTTATTCTGGCTTCCCAAAATATTCTATTCTTGTTAGGGTTACACATGGAGGTTAATACCTCCCGAAGCTACCATAATATCAACACTCCCTCCTAGTTAGGAAGGTATTGAAAGCAATGGCCTTGAGCACAAACATACCATTCAATTGGTAGCATCATCGTAGCCATACATGCTATCTCATGATTAGATCACGAGGACCCTCATCATTATCAATATCATCTGATAACATCAACTGTATCATCTCTCGAAGCCATACCCCATCTGAGTAATTATAATAAAGAGCGAAAGATCTCTAGAATATTGGTTTTTGGAGATTATATGATGGTAGTTTGAGCAATTAACAAGAGGAGTCAGTGATATAACAATGTTTTTAAATGTGTTATCTTTCGCATTTTGTCTCTGGTTGATGGTTTCATGACTTTAGACTTTACCACATTAAAAGGGACCTTAACTCCTTAGCGGATCAATGGGAAAGGCTAGGTGCTATATTGAAATGTGGAGAAATTAATATAAATGGGGTTGGGGGGTCATGGATATCCCTTAATTGTGCCTCCCCTCCTTCGTGTGAACAATTGGCTATGGAGAGTCTCTTCGATCATTGTGCTCTCCCTCCCACACATTTGTGCATTTATTTCACTTGTGTGAGCATTCATTTTGGTATGTGCCTCAAGTTTTTATGCAGTATGCAAGTTTTAGTCATGGATCATTCTCCGTTGGTTTTCATAAGGGTATCCATCCGAGGTTGAGCTTTGAGCTTTGGGTTTCTGCTCCAATTAGTCGAAAAAAGTGAGTGGGTGTCTTCATTGTTATGGACGCTGGTGGTTGAATTTCTGGTTCAGGTTACAGAGGATAAGGCTCGTTCTTCATCGACTTTGTGCATTGAATTCTACAGGTTCTTCTGTGATTTTCAATCATTGGTATTTGATTCTGATAGGGTAGGTTATCATCCCCATGTCCTTTTTCTTTGCCAATTTATCAACTCTACACTTGTTATTTGTGGATTTGGGTTTGGAATCTCTAGGGGTCAGAGGATTTTCTGGTCACTGTGGATATTAATGGAGCCCTCTTGGAGAAATTTTAAAAAGATTCTCAGGTAACTCAAAGAAATCTCCAAGGCCAATTGTTCTACACTTCATCAGCTCTCCGACAAAATGGGGGATTTTGAAATTGCTTTGGCCTCCTTGAAACAACGAATGGAAGTGATGGAGATTGAATTCCAATAGTTCAAGACACAGGTTTACCCTCAACACTCGACCTCTACATCAATTAATCACGAAATTTTATCTCCTCAGGAAATAAACACTATTAATGGCACTGAAGCTCAAGGCATGAGACCTATGGATATTGAGGATGGACCTCTGCAATAGGGAAGGGCCCCAAATATCCATGATTCTGCTTCTTCTTATTAGTAGATGTTTTTTAAAGTCCAATGGTTATTAAGACAATATATCAAAGATGTAATCAACATATAAACTCAAGGAATTAAGTTGGAGAGTCTTAAAATTTGATATAATAGTTATAGAAATATGTATAGGCTGCAAGCCATTTTTGGATAGCTTGTATGATTGTTGCTTTCCTCGACACAACCTTATTTTAATATAAATATACGTCAATTTATTTTAAAAAAATAATTTCAAATACCCTGACATCACTCGCTATCTTTATGATCAATTCATCATGGCATATGGGAGGTTTCCATGGAATGACGAGGTACCACATTATTTTTCTAGGTTTATTTATGCTAAGTTATTTTATAGAACATGAAGCACAACTACACAATCTTTCCATCTAAATACTATGATGTTGGAAAATGTTAGAAACATAATAAAAAAGGTGTCTTTCAGGATCCCGATTTACCTTGTCCTCCACCTCCCCTAGTATCTAGCCCACTACAGGTGGTAGTTTTACCTTCATAGATGATTAGTCTCTGTGTGTTTCAAAGATTTAGCATAATTGTGAATTATGTTTTCACATACCTCTATGAATTCTATGTCATCTATACAAATTGGACAAAAGCATCACTGATTATGTGATATACTTAACCCCAAAACTATAGATCAATCACATAAAATGTAGTGCAAAACCAAAGAACACAAGAGAAAATAGACAAACCCTTAGAAATATCTCTTGATAATAAAAAATAGAGAGCTATGTTCACTTGCCTCTTCAAGGGGACAACCTCCCAGAGAAAAATTCCAAATACAATAATTAAAAAAAAAAACAAAAACAATACATAACCTTTTACTCAATATATAGCTATCCATAGAGAATCTTAACTACTTACACACCCATGTATTATGAAGAATGACTAAATAATTTGGGCCTTATTAATAAAAAGGACCTGTTATCACATAATTTGTAGTTTGGGCAAAGCCCAACCCAAACATCGGGTGTGACACGACTGGGAACACCTATCACTTTCACCTCAATAAATGTCCCCCTCGTTTTAGTGTATGACAAGTCCAACACAAGGGAGGATTCTCGGTGACCCTAGGGGGATTGCAATGGGATAAGCAAAGAGATTGGAGGATGCCCCTATAGGTCAAGGTCAAGGATGAAAATGAGGCTTGAGAAAAAGGTCTTATGAGTTGGTAAATGGTTGTCAAGGTTGCGCACCTACAAAACAATGTTATACATGCCCAGAACAAGACAATATATGATGATTAAAGTCTCAAAATCAATGGGGAATCAACAAGAAATCTTGTTGTCCCAAAATTGCAACAATATGGAAATATATATCAATAGTAAATAAGTAATGACAACTACAAATTGAACCATCAAAATCAAGTGTATGATGTTAGAAAATAAAGCTATCAATTAGTAGACAATCTTCCAATAATTAAACCAAGACTTTGATAGCAAAAGAGGGTTTTTATTAAGTGTTATCAACAAGATTTTATAACAGCCTTATGGCTGTAGCAAAATTTTGCTACAAAAACAAGTTCTAGCCACTAAAATCAACAAGCAATCCACCCAAACAATAGCCTTTAAGCATGAGATCAATTATGACAGCTTGCAAGTGAATTTCAGCGACAAAAAAGTGAGAAAGAGAGTGAAAGAGAGTAATTTTGCCACAACCATATTGGTTGTAGCTATATGTTTATTGCAAAAACTATATCACTTGGCTATGTTGAAATTAGTTCAGAAAATCACTATATTATACCCAGATTTCAGCGTCCAATTAAGTCATAACAACCAAGCATTAAATATTTTACTAGCTGCACTTAATGAGTAGAAACACTAAATAAAGTAGTTATGAAACTAAATCTGCAACGGAATCATATACTAATACTGGACAAAATATCCATAATGCACCATGAAAAATTCTGGGTAAAACCCAAGAAGAATAACACAAAAATTTGTGACAATTTGAGGAGATTTATTTATTAAGCTCCAGAGAAAGATACTGAGATTACAATAGCCATTTACAACAATGATATAACAACAACCAACTCAGAAAACTGTGCCCCTTCTACACCTAGAAAAACTGTCCACGAATTCTAGAAATCCTTGCCAAGTTTCAGACAAAAAAAAAACTGCATTAAATTTCTGTTACAATGCTGAACTGTACAGCCTGTACTTCAACATTAACTTTCATGAACAGTGGGCATGGATTTCAATGCCAACAGTAAAGGAAAACTTAGATATTAATTCAACAATTTGCCTTGAAATCAGAGCCTCGATTTCAGTGCATACCTCTGCTGTTCCTCTAACAAATCCACACAGTACGAATTCCTTTCTCTGTTGTACGATCCTGTTCTATATCAACTGCAAATTTCTTGGGATGCATGCCCTATTCCTCTCCTAAAAGATGTGCCTCCCCTGCTGCCCTTCTCCTTTCTCCATGCTCAAGAAATCTCTTGGGATGAGTGACCCTTCACCTCCCACAACTCTCTCCTCAAAGTGTGCACCCTCCTCTCCTAATGAGATGCTTTTATCAATTTCAAATTGTAACTCCTCTAACCCTTGATCTCCCTCAAGTGACTCTTCACTTACCCTTGAGATCAACGGTCACGATTTGATCATTCGTTGAGGTCAATTTAATTAATAAAGTGACCCATAACAACATAAAGTCAATTTTACATTTCGAAATTAAAAGACTCAACTTTATAAAATCACTTTATAATTATAAAGTCACTTTGTAATTATAAAGTCACTAGGAGATAATTTGGTTGGTCACTTCCGCATGTTGAGCGCTACTAATGTAGAAGTACCTCCAAGCTACCAAATCTCAACACTCCCTCTTAGCTAGAGGTACTTCTAGTATCACCACCAGAATCCGTCTCCATCTCATCAACTGCCATAGTTGATCCCTCTGAACTAGAAGTCTCTGCTCCCTCTGAACATGAAGCCACTACTCCCACTGTACTGGAAGCCTCTGCTGCTACCTCCGTTGTAACACGAACTGAAGACATGCTCCTAGGAGACTGCACACTCTCCTGAGCATCCATCTGTGTCGACTCATGCTTGTTGAGTCCTTTGAGAGTCCCAAAAGAAGACTGAGTGCCATGTATCAACTCTCTCTCTCGTGCTACCTGCCAACTCTCCGACACAGAATCTGAGTCCAGAAATCCACTGGACCCCAACACAGGTCTACCCAACAACCTATACAATCCCTCATACTTGACACCAAGCATCACTACTGTGTCAGCAATTGCTCCCACATGATATAAAAGCACATGTCCACTGTGGAAAACAACTCCAAATACACTCTCATCCACTGAGAGCAATTAACTGTCAACTATGGAATATATAACACCTCGCCAACCTCCAAAAGACCTCTTGACTCTAGTTGGAATCTCACCCTTCCAACCCCCTTTACTGCAAGTTGTGGTCCGGCTCCACATTTCACTCTACAGTCTGAGTCTATCTCTGTAAGATCGAGGAAAACTGACCTCAACCCGGTCATGTGCCGAGAGGCACCACTGTCCACAAACCACGACTCAATGTCCTCGAACACTAGGCATCCACTGCCCATGGGACCAACCATGAGAGAGAACTCCTTCTCAAATTTCTCAGCAAAATCTGCAACCTGAGCTGATGCTGCCACCTCTGGTTCTGGTTTCTTCTTCTTCTTATTCAGACATTGACTAGCATAGTGGCCATTCTTGTGACATGCAAAGAATTTCACCTTGCTCATGTCCTTCTTCTTCTCATCTCCCTTTACCACAAGAGCAACGTTCTTGTCATCTGCACCATCCAATACATTTTCCTGAGACCCCTCCCGGATCTCCTCATGCGTAAAATCATCCCACAATCTGCTCCAACCAAGGAGCTTCTCTCTCCCCACCACACACTTGACGAAAAACTCCTACTCCTTGGTGAAGCCTTTGAGGGCTATCTGCACCAACTCTGAGTCAGGAATGACTTTTCCAACAACTGCCAACTCATCCTTCACCTGTGCAACCCAGGTGACGTAGGTGGCCACACTCTCTCCTTTGACCATCCTAGCTCCA
>SNQJ01S0076012.1:0-15640 GCA_010110895.2 Picea sitchensis | reverse complement strand
GCACAATAGTGTTCGCAAACGACCACAATTTGTTCTCCTTGAGAACACCGCTGATTCTAACCTTCCACTGCAGGTAGTTGAAGACCCCCTCCAATCTATCTTCAAATCTGATGCTGGAAGTCATCTTTGTCCACCTGACAAAGAACCTTTTTCTGCCTTCTTCAAGCAAATGTACCAACAAATCACTTGCTGTCCCAAGTGCCAAAATTCTACCCACTGAACTCCAGAGCACCTGCTCTGATACCATGTTGAAATTAGTTCAGAAAATCACTATATTATACCCAGATTTCAGCCTCCAATTAAGTCATAACAATGAAGCATTAAATCTTTTACTAGCTGCACTTAATGAGTAGAAACACTAAATAAAGTAGTTCTGAAACTAAATCTGCAGTGAAATCATATGCTAACATTGGACAAAATATCCATAATGCACCATGAAAAATTATGGGTAAAACCCAAGAAGAATAACACAAAAATTTGTGACAATTTGAGGAGATTTATTTATTAATATCCAGAGAAAGATACTGAGATTACAACAGTCATTTTCAACAATGATATAACAAAAACCAACTCAAAAAACTGTGCCCCTTCTACACCCAGAAAAACTGTCCACGAATTCTAGAAATCCTTTCCAAGTTTCAGACAAAAAAAAAACTGCATTAAATTTCTGTTACAATGCTGAACTGTACAACCTGTACTTCAACATTAACTTTCATGAACAATAGGCACAAATTTCAATGCCAACAATAAAGGAAAAATTAGATATTAACTCGGCAATTTGCCTTGAAATCAGAGTCTCTATTTCAATGCATACCTCTGCTGTTCCTCTAACAAATCCATACAGTACGGATTCCTTTCTCTGTTATACGGTCCTGTTCTATATCAGCTGCAACTTTCTTGGGATGAGTTCCCTCTTCCTCTCCTGAAAGATGCACCTCCCCTGCTTCCCTTCTCCTTTCTCCACGCTCAAGAAATCTCTTGGGATGAGTGACCCTTCACCTCCCACAACTCTCTCCTCAAAGTGTGCACCCTTCTCTCCTAATGAGCTGCTTTTATCAATTTTGAATTGTAACTCCTCTAACCCTTGATCTCCCTCAAGTAACTCTTCACTTACCCTTGATATCAACGGTCACAATTTAATCATTCGTTGAGGTCACTTTAATTAATAAAGTGACCCATAACATCATAAAGTCAATTTTACATTTCAAAATTAAAAGACTCAACTTTATAAAATCACTTTATAAAGTCACTAGGAGATAATTTGCTTGGTCACTTCTGCATGTTGAGCGCTGCCAATGTAGAAGTACCTTCAAGCTACCAAATCTCAACAGGCTAATCAAGACACCCTTAGGGCACAATATAGCTTAAAGCATGTAGAATTAAATTCCAAACTTGAACAATTCAATCTCCTTGAAATCACGTTTACCAATGCACAATATTCAATCTCCAATGAAAAATATAAGTGCCTTATCTATTGGGTTATGGAGTCTCTTGTTTATGAGGAAGGGTTTATTACTCCTCTAGGGTTGTAATCCCTTTTACTCCCTAGAGTAAACAAAGCTTAGCAAGGTAAATATACAAGGGTGTAAGCCATTTTACTTCTTGTAGCAACCTTTTAAATAGTCTTTTCAATGACAATAAAAGAGAGATACTTGATGGAGGGTGTATTCCTTATACTCCTCCGAGGGTTTAACAAAATAACCTTGAAATCAATAAGAAACACATACAATTACAAAAATTCTTTACCTAATCGAAGAGATAGCATGAAAAACCCTTACTTATCAATATATTCCAACCAATTGCCAAGAAACAAACATCCAAGAGAAGTCGTTAGCCTTCCTCCAACCAATAGAAAAGTAGAGGATCCAATTGCACAAGAGACAAGATAGAGTGAATTTCCCAAGTAGGGCGAAAATTTCAGCCAGGAGTTATGTAATTCTCAAGTGAGTTATGTATCAAATGAAAGTGAGATGACCTCTATTTATATGAGGTCATCTAAAACCAATTTTTCCACATGAGAAAGTCAAGACCAAGCCAACCCATTTATTTGCCTTTACAATTTACAAAAATTAATATAACATAAAGTAAATCCCTTAGACAGGTGATGTCATACCCTAAAAGGGTGACGCTAGGCCTCAAAAGTGAGATGTTGAGCCTCTAGATGCAATTTGTTGGGCCTCCAAAGGCCAAGTGTCCATCTCTCATGCTCTGGAGTGTCATGTCATGCATCTTCCTTCTTCAAACCACATCATCTCCCTTCTGGAACCATCAAGCCCATCAAAACCCTAGCCTCCACATGACATCAAGGCCTGGAAGGTGATGTCTTAGGCCTCCAAAGGCCAATGTCCAAGTGCAAGGGGCTATGATGCCATCACCTAGTGTTTTCCAAGTGCCTCCAAAGGTAACACCCAACATCTCAAGTGTGCAATGGCTTCGGGGCCCTCTGTCCATCTTGTGGGGTATGGCATCCATCCTTGGGATTTTCAACCCCCCATGAAGTTCGAAATGGCACAATTCCTCCATGAAATATCTTACACCTGGAAAGTTCCTACAAAGACAAACAAGTATGCCCTCCAAGGGTCCACAAGTCACATGTATCATGCCAAGTAAGCCACATTTAATAAAAGAACCACCCAAACATGTGCATTAAATCCCCCCTTTTCAAACTAAACAAATGCTCAAAGACCTTATACAATTTTCCAAATTTAGGTATGGGAGGGTTGTCATGGTTCCCTACTGGGTAGATCAATCCCCCAAGTCAAGGAGTGTTTCCAAAGAATACCCTCTCTAAGTCATGTAGTGAATATGAGGTGGATGGGGGTGTGAGTTTTGGGCATGGGGTTCTTCACATACAAGGGCTTGTATTGTCTCATTTATGGGTGCCTTTGTAGAGGGTGTGTTGCATCCTCGTTTGCAATACAACATTTTTCCAATCCCTTTATTTTCCATTAATTGATTATGGTCCAAAACATTGAGTGCTATGTGCAATGGAAAGTAAGGAGCACTGCAATGCCACTTGAAGCTAAGAACACATTGAGTGACATGCGCAAAGAAAGTAAAAGACACTGCAAATGCATTCCCTCAACAAGCGAGACATTTATTAATCATATGTTTCCTTTTTTTTCAAAAGGTCCTTGAATATTTTGTGGAGAAGTGTTCCATTGATCTCGGGACCTTAGGATGAGCATATAGAGGATAATTTATGGCTTTTATCTTTTGCCAACTACAACACCTCTGGGCCTTTATCCCCTTCTTTCCATGAAATAATGTACAATCCCTTCTTGGGGTCAATAATCCCAAAAACCCAAAAGATGAGGAAACAAAAGTTAAGAAGTGTGAAAAATGATAAGTATGTACAGGAATGGTTCGATGACCTTTCAAGGAGACCCCCTAGTAGAAACCATTTTCACGAGGGTGACCCACTTACTAGGAAACCATACCAACCACCAAGGTGAAATTCGGTAAAAGGCATAATTTCCAAGCAAACGTTCTCATAATCAATAAGGGACTCTTTGCAACATGCTCAAATGCTTCAGTTATCAAAACGACACTTACCACAAGATCAGACTTGTTACCTCATGGAACAATACTTGTTGCCCTCTATGGGACAATTTGGTGTAGTGGACGTTGTTGTTGTCGATCAAATGGATATGTGTGGTGAGAGGAGGGGATCTATCTACTCATTTATCTCTCGACACTTCATGTCTTCAACTTGTGGGCCTTAAGACATCATCTCCTTAGTTACCTCTATCCTAGGGGGGGTAACATGATCATTTTTACAATGAGTGACTATTAACTAACTATTTAATGGGACTTATTCAAGGAATGTGGCCTCATACATTAATAAAATATCTAAGTAAAGGGGTTAAGGTTGGATGAACATGCCCCCCCCCTTCAAAATCAATGTTTTCCTCAAGGTCGAAAATGAGGAAATTGTTGTAGAATCAATGCTAATTCTCATGTGGAATCTTATGGTTGCATATCTTTCCACTAGATCAATACTTCTTTGTTTGTTTGTTGGTGCTATTGACGCTCTCTAGTATCCAATACTGCTTCTAGCTAGAGCCAAATGGAACCTTCTTCATCAAGTTATGGTATGTTGGTCTGCACTTTGCAATTTGATCCCACAGCCTTCTTCAAACAAGACACATGAAATACTAGATGAATCTTAGAGTGGGCTAGGAAAGACAACTTGTAGGTGACCTAACCAATGCGTTGTATGTTTTGATAGAGACCATAGAGCTTAGGCACTAGCTTCCAGGGAAATTTATCTTTAAGTGATGTATGTTTATAAGGTTGTAGGTGAAGAAACACTTGATTCCCTTATGCAAAAGAACATTAGGGTCTATGTTGATCAACTTGTTATTTCATTTGATTTGCACCATAACCAAGTTGTCCTTGAGGATATGGATAATGGCTTCTTTGGTGTGAAGCATTTTACCTACTGCATGAACCTTGGAGGTGCCTGGTGCGTAGAAAGCCACTGACAAGGGGTTTCGTCCATAAACAACTTCACATGGTGCCATTTTGGTAGCTCCATGATAAGTGGTATTGTACCACCATTCAACAAGAGGAAGCCATTGTTCCCATTCATGCAACTTTTCGAAAGCAAAGCACCTCGAATAGGTTTCGAAGCACATGTTGACCACTTTTCTTTGACCATCATTTTGAGGATGATATGCACTACTCATATTCAGTTGTGTACCTTGAAGTTTAAATAAATCCTACCAAAATTTGTTGGTGAATGTGGGGTCCCGATACGAGACAATGTGATCTAGATTGGATCATTATATTATTTGTCATCTATCTTGATGCTTTTAGAGTGGAAAAAATTGGAGGAATCAACTTGCAGGGTCATTTTAGTGGTAGGTCCCAGTTTGGAAAATAGGGATCCAAAACCTTCTAGAGCCATTTTGAGGCATTAAATGTCATTTTTGGGGTTTTGGTATCTGAAACTCATACCCACCCCCGTATAGGTATTCTACACTCTGATACCTTTCCAATATTATAGATCATGTATCAAACAAAGTTTGTATGCAAAAGTTATGCCTCTCGCAAGTTGACCTATTGTGTTGACCACCATGGTACGAGAGGATACCACATCATCCCCCATTACTCATGCATATGGGGCTAACCACGTGAAGAATTTCAACAAGATTTTAGAAGGTTCAAAACCCTTCGACAATTGAGGGTTGAGGAAGTCAAAAACCTACCCATAGATGGCTATTGGGTTATGTTAAATACTAGGCCAATATGAGGACAAGGGGTTCCATTCTATGTTATTTTATTTTGTTCCATAGCATAACAAAACAACTGGGAGTGGGGAATTAGAGAGCATAACAAAGGGGGTTGATGTTCTGTAGTATCCTAATAGGCCACATGTCTCAGGTAACTCCATAGAGAGTGCCTTCTCTGTTGTACTTGCATTATTTCCATACTAGAGGAAAGAGAGCAGAGCAACCTCACCTTCTATATGGGTTTTCTCTCGTAAGGGTTTCCCAGAGAAAATATTTGTGTTATCTTCTGGATGGTGTATAATTGTATTTTACTATTCTCTATTTTCCGCATTTTATCTATTTGATGCATAAGCAAAAAATTAATAACTAAATATTCTGGAATCTAAAAGGAATTTAACCTTCATAGTGTAGATTTCAGTTTTATTTATCAGATCTGTTGGCACGATCTGTTCTAGTGGAATATACACGATAGTTTACATATCACAATGGAAATGGGCATACCATGTAGCTTAAATATCCGATCCATGAAGGCCTAAGCAACTAAGGAAGGAGTGAAAGGATCAACTAGGGCACAAAAATGAGCAACTTTTGAAAGACAATTAACAACCGTCATGCCAACTGATTTGTTTCCCACTTTTGGGAGTCTCACGAAAAAATCCATTGAAATGTCTATCTAGATTTGTGTTGGGATTGGTAGTGGTTCCAATGCCCCTAGTATATTAACCATCTTTCCCTTGTTTCCATGGCAAGCGTCACATGATGCTATGAAATCTTGGATATCTATTTTCATGTCATCCGGGAAGAATGAACACTTGTTCTTTCATAAGATTTATGAAATCCAGAGTGACCTGCTATTGATGATGAATGTAGCTCCTCTAAGACTCGTTTTAGGGTCGAATATTTTTCCAGAGCAGTGCACCCTTTATACCACAATGTATCTTGTTTCCATGTATAACTTTTAGGTGGGCTGGGATACATCAATGGGAAGGTGTGCTAACTCTTTAGTACTCCTAAAAGATCCGATTAGGTTTCTAAGTGTTTCAATACCATTAATGTAAATGTTAATGTGAGTGTTCGCATCTCAATTTCAATACCATTAATGTCAATGTTAATGTCGGTGTTTGCATTTTGCATACCATTAATGTTAATGTTATTTTCAATTTTAGTGTTTGCATTTAAGATACCGTTAATGTTAATGTCAATGTCAATATCAGTGTTTTCATCTCTAATTGGTTGTTGGGGGACAAGGCTGAGGATTTTTGTAGTTACTAGTGATGGTTTAAGTTCTAATCATGGACATGATCCATGTCAACAAAATTTAAACGCTGGATTTGAACAATTATAAAAGAATATTATTTTCATTATAAATTCATAGAATTTAACAAGCATAAACAACATAGTAAAAAAAAACCTATTTTAAATTTGAATAAATGACAGTGAAAATCCCTCTACAACCCCTGAAAAGACTAAATGGTAGTGATGTGAACCTCCCTCGTCCGCATTGTGATCAAATCTGAGGTCTCCTATGTTGGTAAATATGCCTTCTTCTTCTCCAAAATGCACCTTGCGGTTTCAAGGAAATAGGGTAAAAAATAGGAACCCGCGACTTGTTCTTTTTAATCATGCAGAGAGGAATACATGTGCTGATATGTTTCTTTAATTACCTTGTTAATGTATGACATTGAAAAAAATGTCGTTTTCAATTTATCAATGTCGAATCTTAAATTGGAATCTTATCATTTTTATGTTTTGAAACAAAGCACCCATGTTTTTTTGTTTGTTTTTGAAATAATGCGTCTCGCAGATGCATATGTCATCATTTTAGTCATTGTGTGAAGATCTTATTCGGTTCTAGACTAGTATTAGAATATACTTAAATATGGGATGTAATAGGTACTATTTCTAAGACTTTATATTTTATTTGAACTTTTAGGCAAAAGATTGTTTAATTGCTCATGTAGGGAGCATTGGAAAATGAGGGAAAGAACCTTTTTAAATCATGTTATTTTGGAAATGTTGAATGACAATGAAGCTTGAAAAAATGTTTTTTAAGTAGGAATTTAAGTAAGATGATAACGAATACTTAATTAAAAAATGATGTTTAGCCTCAAAATTTCTTAGGAAAATTCTCAAAATCATTTATAAATTGGTCTCTGGATGTGGTTAGAATGTTGAAATGTAGGCCTACATTGGCCCAACATTCTAAAAAACACTCATGAAAACCATGACACCATAATAGTTGTTTTTAGTAACATTTAATAAGTGAAAATAGTGTTTGTATGCTTATAGTAATGAATGCCAAATGGTTACGAGAATTTTTTGGAAAAGGATAGTTCATACTAGTGGGAACTAGCATCACGTTTTTAGTTATTGCTCATTGTGCAAGATTTATATTCAAATCCTCAAAATCAAGAAGGTGTGTGTGCTCAATGCACAAAATCGTCAAAACATTATTACATTACACATTATAATGGTGTCCCTTTGCACCATTAAAGACAATTGCTCCAAATTTTGTCTATACAAAAATTTCTTATATGAAAAACTTACTAAACCTCATGGTATATCGTTGTTGAAATTTGTATTCCTAACTAATATGAACAAAGATACAAATTCCTAGCCCAACCTGATCATGTGTTCACATTTATAAATAACAATTTACAACATAAGGTAACTTGATTCATTGAGTCAAGTACCACCTAATCCAAGCCTATTATGCTAAGATTCTTCTATTACTATCTTATGTGTACAACGACTTTACAACGCAACATTCTCTCCATGGGAGTTGCAGTCAAAGTTTTTTGGGCCAGAAATAGATTTTGAGGTGTGAAACTTTGATCATTAACCTACATATATAACAATGATGCATAATATGCCTCTAATTATTTGTTTGTACATCATGTGCATAAATATTGTGTAGCTTCAAAGTGCTTTCAAACATTTATCTTCTTTTGCATCTCCTCCTCACCCCCACCTTCAATTGTTGCGAACGAGGTCGGAGCAAAATAATAAGGTAGGTGCAATCACAACAAAGTGTTGTAATTGAAACAAAGAAATGATGAGATAAAAAAGGTAGCTCATAAATCAAACTACAATATCCAACAACTTTGGCTCATGCTAGGTCAAGTTAACTCTCCTTCATAGCATGGCAACAACTTGGGAGTTTATCTCTTGCCTAATATGGATGGATATCTTAGTTTCCTAGTAGATAGTGTTACCCCCCCCGGATAGGGGTAACTAAGGAGATGATGCCTCGAGGCTCACAAGTTGAAGACATGGAGTGCCGAGAGCCAGATGAGCAGGAAAAGGCCCTCCTATCACCACACATCACCATTGATTGACAACAACAACGTCCACCACACCAGCATGGCCCAAAAAGGACAATAGGTCTTACTTCATGAGGTAACAAGTACGTTCTCACGATAAGTGTCAATTTAATACTTGAAGCATTTGAACATGTTGCAAAGAGTCCTTTCTTGATTATGAGAACATCTGCTTGGAAATTATACCTTTTGCCTCATTTCACCTTTGTGGTTGACATGGTTTCCTAGTAAGTGGGTCACCCTCGAAAAAAGGGTTTCCAATAGGGGGTCTCCTTGAAAGGTCATCGTACCATTCCTGCACATACATACCACTTTCCACACTTATTCCCTTTTGTTTCCTCATCTTTTGGGTTTTCAGGCTTATTGACCCCAAGAAGGGCTTGCACCTCATTTCATGGGAAGAAGGGGCTAAAGGCCCATAGGTGTTGTAGTTGGAAAAAGTTAGAAGCCATAAATAATCCTTCTAGATGCTCGCCCTAAGGTCTTGAGAGAAATGAAATGCTTCTCCATAAAAAATGAAGGACCTTTAAAATGAAAAACACATAATTAATAATTGTCACATTTGTTAGGGGAATGAATTTGTGGTGTCTTTTGATTTCTAGTGCATGTGGCACTCAATGTGTTCCTAACTTCAAATGGAATTGGGGAGCTCCTTACTTTCCATTGCATATAACACTCAATGTTTTTTACCACAATAAATTAATGGCAAATAAAGAGCTTGGAAAAAGGTTGCATTACAAATGAGGGATGCAACACACCCTCTACAAAGGAACCCATAAATGAGACAATATGAGCCTTTGTATGTCAAGAAACCCCATTCCCAAAAGTCTTACCCCCATCCACTTCATATTCATTTACACCACTTAGAAAGGGTATTCTTGGGAAACACTCCTTGACTTGGGGATTGATCCACCCAATAGGGCACCATGACAATCCTCCCATACTTAAATTTGGCAAATCTTATAAGGTCTTTAAGCATTTGTCTAGTTTGAAAAGTGGGGAGTTGATGCACATGTTTGGGTGGTTCCTTTATTAAATGTGTCTTACTTGGCATGATACATGTGACTTCTGGACCCTTGGAGGGTGTACTTGTTTGTCTTTGTAGGACCTTTCCAGGTGAAATCTATTCCATGGAGGATTGTGCCATTTTTACCTTCATGGGGGGTTGAAGACCCCAAGGATGGACACCATACCCCACAGGATGGGAAGAGGACCCCAAAGCTTTTGTGCACATGAGGTGATGAATGTTGCCTTTGGAGACACCTTGACAACACTAGAGGATGACATTGTATCCCTTTTCACTTGGACGATGGCCTTTGGAGGCCTAGTAAGTCACCTTCTAAGTCTTGACGTCATGCGGAGGCTAGGGTTTTGGTGGGCTTGATGGTATCATACATGATGTGATTTGTTTGAAGGAAGAGGAGGCATGGCATGAAACTCTAGCACATGAGAGAGTGACACATGGCCTTTGGAGGCCCAACGACTTGCATCTTGAGGCTCAACGTCTCACTTAGAGGCTCAATGTCACCCTTCTAGGGCACACCATCACAATTTTGAGGGTTTTACTTTATGTAAATTTCATTTTTTAATTTGTAATGGCAAATAAAGGGGGTCAACCTCCTTTTAATTTGTAATGGAAAATAAAGGGGGTCGACCCCCTTTTAATTTGTTGTTGACATTTTATGTGGACAAAATTGGTTTAGATGGCCTCATATAAATAGAGGCAATCCCATTTTCATTTTATATATAACTCACTTGAGAATTACATAACTCTTGGCTGAAATTTTCTCCCTTCTTGGGTAAGTCACTATTTCTTGTCTCTTGTGCAAATGGATGCTTTACTTGTCTATTGGTGGAGGAAAGGCTAGCGACTTCTCTTGGATGCTTTCTCTTGGAAATTGAATGGAATGTCTTTGATAAGTAAGGGATTTTCATTCTATCTCTTGGATTAGGTAAGGAATTTATGTAATTGTATGTATTTCATCTTGATTTCAAGGTTATTTTTTCAAACCCTTTAAGGCTTTTAAAGGGTTGCTACAAGGAGTAAAAGGGCTTACACCCTTGTAGCTTAACATTTATAAGGTTTGTTTTCTCTAGGGAGTAAAAAGGCTTACACCCGTAGAAGAGTAATAAACCCTATATTTTTAACAAGAGACTCCATTACCCAATAGATAAGACATTAATCTTTGCATTGGAGATTGAATATTATTGCATTGGTAAACGCGATTTCAAAGAGATTGAATTGTTCAAGTTTGGAATTAAATTTTACATGCTCTAATCCATCTTGTGTCTTAAGGGAATCTTGATTTTCCAAGTAATTAAGTTTTTGTAATAAGCATTATGCTACATCATTATCAAATTTACTCTCTCTCACTCTTTTACAACCTTTTTACCGCTAAAATTTACTTGCAAGCTGTCATAATTGATCTATTGTCTAACGGTTATTGTTTGGGTGGATTGTCTGTTGATTTTAATGGCTAGAACTTGTTGTTGTAGAAAATGTTTTCTACAACCATAAGGATATTACATAAATTTGTTAATAACACTTAATAACATCCCTCTCTTGCTATCAAAGTCTTGTTTTAATTATTGGAAGATTGTCACCTGATTGTTAGCTTATTTTCCAAACATCATATACTTGATTTTGATGGTTTGATTTGCAGCTGTCATAACTTCATTACTGCTGAAATATATTTCTATATTGTTTCAATTTCGGGACAACAAGGTTCCTTGTTGATTCCTCATTGGTTTTGAGGCTTCTATCATCATATGTTGTCTTGTTTGGGCAGGTCTAACATTGCTTTGTAAGTACACGACTTGGAAACCATTTACCAATCCCAAAGACTCTTTCTCCAACCCTCATCCTTATCCTTGACCTTGACCTATAGGGTTACCCTTCAAGCTCTTCCTTTCTCCCATCACAATCCCCCTAGGGTCACTCGAGAATCCTCCCTTGTGTTGTTCTTGTCCTTCACTAAAAAGAGGAGGAAAAATATTGAGGTGAAAGTGATAGGTGTTCCCGGTTATGTCACACACTTGGTGTTTGGGTTGGGATTTGCCCAAACTACAATCTGTGCGATAAAAAATTTGGCATCATTTCCGGGGAGGATTTTGAATCCTTTCTGACCCATAATGACACTTGGGAATCCTCTCCCAAATCCTTTATCCAAAGCTTTCCTAGTGACTCCATCGAGGAAATTTACCCTCACAATTTTGATGAAATCCATATAAGTTTATCTAGCGACTCCATTGAGGGAAGAATACCTCTTCAATCTTGATGAGCCTTGCGCTCTTCTAACAATTCCACTAAGGTGTCATTCCAAGTAATGGAACCATGGCACCTTGGCATACACATGAAGTATATCCTTCCCTTGATATCCATGATATTCCCAAGTATCCAAATCATTATCCCCGAGAATGGAATTGTAATTGTCCAAAGTTTAATGGTGACCGAGCCCTAGCAGTCACCCATGTCGCAAATTATATGAAATATGCTTCAACATTGAATGTGTTACGTGATGATATACTAATGCAATTGTTTGTAGCATCTCTAGAGATAAAAGAAAATATGTGGATCGTGCATTCATGCAATCAGAGGAGCATACTTTCCTCCACAAGGCTTGTTGAGAAGTTTCTTAGGTGTTGGGGCCGAGCCACTCAGTTTGCAAGATACTTTCCAAGAGCTCAAGGATGCTCTTTACATGTAAGGTTTTATAGTGGATGATGAGACAATAATTGAAGAATGTAAAACTAAAAAGGAACATCATCCACCCTCTGCAAAAGAAGTGCTTGAAGAACATGTCCATGAAGAAAGTTTCCAAGAATAAGAAGGTTCCGGTGAAGTGCAACATGTTGAGAACCCATATGAGACATTGGTATCCATTCTCCTGCTTGATGAAGATGAAGTTGTCTAGCCTTGATTTCCTCCTGTGCATGAAGATGAAGAAGTGATTAGTCCCAATGATACATATGATTTCGTGGAGGACCTCTCCGACATGGTTGATCAACACATTGATGATTTCATACATATTGGGAGGCGTAGATGGAACATAGGTTGTTTCATTTTTTATGGAGATCCCATTTACAACATGGAAGGTATTTTTGAATGAAAATTGAAGATGTGTTACTCTCAGATGATCCAATTATTCAACTACTTGACGATGATATGGTTGCAAATAATTTTCAACCACTTAGGGATGGCTTGTTATAGGGTACTCATAATGATTTTCAGTCATGCCTTAGGAGTTGTGATGCATATCCTTTTGAGCATTCTGATTGACTGTATGTTGAAGATCTTCCGCCATACTTGCATTCAAATTTGGATGGATATGAGACCTTGGTCAACCAAAAACAATCAGAGATTCACACTACCGAGCAACATTGTTTTCATCCTGGGAAATTTTGAAGGGATTTGCAGATGAAGAGGCAACAATTTTTTAGTAGCGGAAAGATTTATTTCTTTGGACACGAGGCTATCGCTTACCTCTTATATTCTTCTTTGGGAAGCCATGTAGTTTTCTTCCGATCTCTCATCTGCTCTTAGTCTTTAGGAAGTAGTGATCATGTGAGTGAGGAAAAAGATGAGCCATCATTTCTATATGGTATCCTTATTTAGATATGGGTGGATCAAGATTGTGGCCATTATTTCCAGTGGGGTTGTCTCCCTCCCACCCACCTCCATGAGTTGCTTTATTTGATTTATTATATGCTTGTTCATATTCATGATTATTATGTTCTTAGTTTGGCAATAATATTTTTTATAATTAAGCACAGGGGGAAGCACTTGGGTGAGATGATGAACAGGTGGTTGCACTAGTTGTACGATTTCACCTAACATCCAATGAGACATGATCTCCACGGGCCTTGGGCCCCAGGTAAGTTGGAAGGTCATTTGTTTTCTTGCATTTGCATTTGTGTGTTCATCCTAGTGTAGTTTCATTTGCTTTCATGCTTTATTTTACATATTGTTTATTGCATTTATGCATAGTTTTTGTGATGAATTTTCCCTAATCATATTTCATATTAGTTAGAGGTTTTTGAGAAATGAAAATGTTTGATGAATTTAAAGGAATAATTGTCAATTTTGAATTTTTGAAGTTTTGATTATATGAATAAAGGGTGAGCAAGCCACCCCTCAATGCCCTGATTTTTTGCTTGAGTATGTGTAGGCACAAATTTTACCAGGAGATGTTGAGGTTCTCATGTACTCTACGACGGGCACATGTCCCCATGTAGGAGCCAAATGTTACCCCCTCGGGATAGGGGTAACTAAGGAGATGATGTCTCGAGGCCTGCGGGTTGAATACATGGAGTGACGAGAGACAGATGAGAAAGCAAACCCCCTCCTCTCACCACACATCGCCATTGATCGACAATAGCAGTGTCCGCCACACCAACATAGCCTAGAAAGGAAAACAAGTCTTGCTTCATGAGATAACAAGTCTGATCTCGTGGTAAGTGTCATTTTAATGATTGAATCAGTTGAACATGTTGAAAAGAGTCCTTTCTTGATTATGAAAACTTTTTCTTGGAAATTATACCTTTGCCTCATTTCACCTTGGTGGTTAACAAGGTTTTCTAGTAAGTGGGTCACCCTCAAAAAAAGCGTTGCTACTAGGGGGTCTCCTTAAAGGGTCATCATACCATTCCCACACATGCTTACCACTTTCCACTCTTCTTCCCTTTCATTTCTTCATCTTTTGGGTTTTCGGGCTTATTGACCCCAAGAAGGGATTGTACCTCATTTCATGGAAGAAATGGCTAAAGGCCCAAAGGTGTTGTAGCTAGAAAAAGTTAAAAGCCATAAATAAACCTTCTAGATGCTCGCCCTAAGGTCCTGAGAGCAATGAAACATTTCTCCATAAAAAATGAAGGACCTTTAAAAGGGAAAACACATAATTAATAAATGTCCCACTTGTTGGGGGAATGCATTTGCAGTGTCTTTTAATTTCTAGTGCATGTGGCACTCAATGTGTTCATGACTTCAAGTGGCATTGTGGTGCTCCTTATTTTCCATGAACTCAAAGTTTTGGACCAAAATAAATTAATGGAAAATAAAGGGCTTGGAAAAAGGTTGCATTGTAAATGAGGGATGCAACACACCCTCTACAAAGGCACCCATAAATGAGACAATATGAACCTTTGTATGTCGATAAACCCCATGCCCAAAATTATTACACCCATCCACCTCATATCAATCTACATGACTTAGAGAGGGTCTTTTTGGGAAACACTCCTTGACTTGGGGATTGCTATACCCAATAGGGCACCATGACAACCCTCCCATACTTAAATTTGGAAAATCTTATAAGGTATTTGAGCATTTGTCTAGTTTATAAAGGGGGGACTTGATGCACATGTTTGGGTGGTTCCTTTATTAAATGTGGCTTACTTGGAATGATACATGTGACTTGTGGACCCTTGGAGGGCATACTTGTTTATATTTGCAGGACATTTCCAGGTGAAATCTATTCCACGGAAGATTGTGCCATTTTGACCTTCATGGGGGGTTGAATACCCCAAGGATGAAAGATATATCCCACGGGATGGGAAGAGGACCCCCGAGCTATTGTGCACATGAGGTGATGAACATTTCCTTTGGAGGCACCTTGAAAACACTAGAGGATGACATTGTATCCCTTTGCACTTGGACGATGGCCTTTGGAGGCCTAGGAAGTGACCTTCTAAGCCTTGACATCATGTGGAGACTAGGGTTTTGGTGGGCTTTATGGTACTAGACATGATGTGATGTGTTTGAAGGAAGAGGAGGCATGGCATGACACTCTAGCACATGAGAAAGTGACACATGGCCTTTGGAGGCCCAACGACTTGCATCTTGAGGCTCAACGTCTTAGTTAGAGGCTCAATGTCACCCTTCTAGGGCACTACGTCACACTTTTGAGGGTTTTACTTTATGTAAATTTCATTTTGTAATTTGTAAAGGAAAATAAAGGGGGTCGGCCCCCTTTTAATTTGTTGTTGACATTTTGTGTGGACAAAATTGGTTTAGATGGCTTCATATAAATAGAGGCCATCTCATTTTCATTTTAAATATAACTCACTTAAGAATTACATAACTCTTGG
>SNQJ01S0076011.1:10955-21619 GCA_010110895.2 Picea sitchensis | reverse complement strand
CTCCCCTTAGGGGAATTGAAGTCCTTCTAAATCATTTTTTTGGAAGAACCCAAGGGTGGATTTGCAATAGGCTCCTCCTCAATCACTTCAAGTTCAAATAATGAATCAAAACATTGTGAATTAAATTATGTGAATCTTTTGTCATTTGATCCAAGTCTTCAACACTAATTTGTGTTTAAATGTTGTTTGAAGCACAACCAACTTTGTTCCTTTTCTTTTTTAGTATTTGATTAGCCTCAAATCCTTTATTTTCCCCTTTGGGAAGGAACTTTTGAAAATCCTCTTTGTCTTTCTTTTTCGAAACCTTTTTAGATATTTACTTTCCAAATGATTGTATTCATGACAACTTTTACACTTTAAAGTCATATTTTTTGTCCTATAAGTGTTTTCTTGCTTCCAAAGCAATATATATTCTCTCTAAGATGGGCTTATTAAGTTTAAAAGTGCCATATCTTCCAACATAAATGATAAACATTCTCTCCAAAACGAGCTTACTACTACTACTACTAATAATAATCTATTTTTAAGGTCATGACCAAGCCAAACACCAAATTGGTGTATGAGAACCCCTTGTTTGTGGGACAAGGGACCCCCTCTGCCCAACGATTTGACTGGTAAAGTCTATGGAGGTATACATACCCTACCCTCCTTTGGATTTGAACGCGTGACCTTTTAGGAGGAAACACATGTTCTTAACCATTAGAATTACTCGCGTTGTATTTACATTAACATATTTTCTAACATAAATGACAAAATTCCCTTCCTAATGACTAAAGAGATTTAAGGTACAAGCCAAGACCATCTCATATTAATTTGAAGTAGTAGTCATTCCAAAATTTCAAAGGCATAAATGACAATCTTATCCAAATTGATCTTTTAAAAGTTATATCAAATTTACCATCAAAACCCATAAATTAATATTTTATGAACAAATAGCCTAAGGGAGCTTGGCTAAAAATCAACTCCCTCTCCAAAATAGATACAAAAATGGCTAAGAAGTATTCAGTTACCAAAAGAGATATTTATAAAACCTCTAGGTTTTATAAATTAGCCCTTCAATCTTGAGTTTCAAGAGAGACACTACAATTTCCAGGGCATCAACAACAACGATCTTACCTTAAGGAATTTTCCTCTACAACTCCGAACAAACTTAAGCCTTGAGCCTTTAACCCTTCCACCACGAGTCAAGCGGAGTTGACCAAGGAATTTTCGTCTACAACTCCCAGAAATAAGAATGTTATATATTTTTTTCACCGAGAAAAAAAAACTACTTATATGAATATAGAAACAAAACTATAACCAAAACACTACCAAAATGCAGAAAGCCTTTAGCCAAGAATTATTTAGATATTTTTTAGAAAAGTGATTTGATCTTGGAATGTTATACTTACTTAGATATTTTTCTTATTTAGATATTTTTTAGAAAAGTGATTTGATTTTGGGAATGTTATACTTATTTAAATATTTTTTAGAAAAGTAATTTAATTTTTTTTAATATAATTAATATTTTTTTTATTTAACTATTTTTTTTAACAAAATGTTTTATTAACATTCGCTTAAACTAAAGATTTGTTAAATACCTATTGAGTATTTTTAATAATGAAGAGAAATCAATATATTCGAAATATTCGAAAGTTAAATACCTTTTCTTATATAAATACATTAAGACTTTATAGTCATTAAAATTTGAATCTAAATTATTTATATAATAAAATTTAATCTCAATCTCTAAATCATAATTTAACAAACATTTAAAAACTCTTATATCTTTTTTTTTTTTTTAATAAAAAAGGTAGACCCTGCTATATTATATAGGCAAAAAACTTTTGCAAAATGTACAGAGAAGTATGCCTGGAGTTACCAAAAATGCTGCCGATAATCGGAAACCAGCATAGGTAAAACAGAGTAGCATGATAAAATGTAAAACCAAGTAGCAAAATAGAACTTAAACATTGTAGCATCTGTCCTGCCCGAGGGAAACCAGGACAGATGCCTACAGTCCAAATATACATAAAAGAGTAACAAAGTAAACTAGGAACCAAGAGCATAAAAACCTATGTGCCAGGTGGCCTGTCATCCTCGTCCTTCTGCCACATGAACCCAGCCGGGATGGCAAAAGCTTGCGCGCAGAGGGGGCATTTCCGCTTAGCTGGCGCGTTGGAGAAGGCGTCAAGGAGCATGTCCATACTCTGTCCCATGGTGCATACTCGGAGCTCCAAATCAGACAAGTGGCCACGAAGGTCAAACACAAGAGCCAGGTGTTCATTCCGGAGAAGAGACCCATGCAAGCTGCCACTCAGATCCACCGTGCCCGTCGCCGCTTCCACACCAACTTCGCACTCTCGCTGCTCCCCAGCCATCTTTGCGCTCACCACTCCTGCTTCCTTCACCTGAGAATCATGGCTGCTAACATTGTCACCACCAGGCCATGGAATTTCTTCCACGATACAGCCGGGGATGTAGTCGTCCTGAACCGGAGTGGAGGTACACTTCTCCTGAAGAGTCGCCTCAGTCCTTTCCACGAGCGTCAAGTCCTCCATGGTCGGATCCTCCACCACAACGCAGGGTGGAAAAACCTCCTCCAAGCCAGCATCCTGCTCGTTTCTGCTGCAACCGGCGCGAGGTTCGGCTATGGTGGCGAGGAGCGCCCGCTTCTCTTCCTTTGCCTTTTTCCTTATGATGGAGGTCGCCAGAGCCAAGGCCCGCTCTAGCTACTCTCTCCGACGCCTTTGGGCTTTGCGAGCATCCCAGGCCGTGCCACGACGCGGTCTGCCTCTTTTCCTAGCCATGGGGAGCGAGTGGAGCGAGTGCAATAAAAGACAGGTGAGCCAAGACACAATTGAATTGATTTGCAGGGCGCAGGCAGGCTTAACCTGTTTTGAGTCAAACGTAAAAGAACCCACCGAAAACGCTGAGAGTCTGAGCACGAAAGGAACTGGGCTGCACCATAGCAATCCAGCAAGAATTGGAGCCGAGGCAGGTGCAACCCTGCTCTGTCCTGTCGTGAAAGAATTCATATAACCCGAAACCGAAACCATTTGCCAATATTTAACCTCTCCCGTCCCGAGTGCGCTGTAAATGAACGCGCGAGGGGGGCGTACCATCAACTTAAGTCTGCTGCAGAGGCCGTCCCCCATCGTAAATATTGGCTTGTGGGTGGCGGCCCTCGACAATTAAGCCTAGGCCGAGTGCACCTCCAGCTGTCTCCGCATGGCCGCGTGGCACCCCATCCGGGGAAAAACTCTTATATCTTTAATATTTTTTTAAAAACTAATTTACAAACATTTTAAAACTTTTTTATCTTTAATATTTTTTTAAAAACTAATTTACTTATATATTGATATCATACAAAAATTGGTACATTCATGTATTCATGGTTGTTTGTGGCCTGCCAAAATGGAAACCAGACCTTAAATATCAATCAACTAGCAAACTTATATTGTTTGAAGAAAACTATACATAAATGATAAAAAAGTTATAAAAACTTGAACTAATACTACATGACAACATGATTAACTATGGGATGTTTTGGCTGAGATGTTTGTACACCTTAGCCTTGCCCTTTATGTCTTCTCTAAGTGCATCATCCACTACAATTGGGTTGGTTCCTAGAGATCCCGAAGTTCTAATCACCTTGATTGTATCCTCATCCTTGGCTGGATCCCAATCTGTCAACTTGAAGCTGATCCCAAAAGCCACCATGCATGGGACAATAAAGTTCACTTCTAGTCGTTTGATCCTGTCGAAGGATTCCACTTGCCCATCCTCCTTATTCTCCATGGAAAGCACGATGAGGTTTTTTGCAAGCTAATAGAATTCCATTGCTTGGAATACTTTGATGTCTCTAGATCTCGAGAATCCAGGGTCTGAAAACCACTATTGGAATTCTTTCTTTATCTGATGCTTTGGAGTCTGTGACCATTTGTGTAATGCCCGATTCACAAACTCCTCCATCCTTTGTTGATTTTTCGGGGATGCGCCCTATTGAACATCTACTTGGCATGGTTCATGGCCCTCTTTGGCCCTATTTGTTGAGACCAAAGGTTGGTCCTCCTGGTCAAAGGGAGCTTAGTTGAGCCTCTCCTCTTGGCCCCATGTGCACTAGAATCTGAAATGCCCGTAGCCGCTCCATCTTCCATCATAATCTCAAAGGAGTGAAGGCGAGAAGAAGGTGAACCTAGAAGAAGAATGACCCTACCCCCCCTTTTGTTGATGACGCCAGGAAAATACTTGCAATTGAAGTTGCCCCCCCAAGGGGAGAGAGACATAATCAGGGCTGTAAGAAAGGCAAAACCTGAGCTAGGAGAATGACAGACCCTTGAAGAGCTAGGGGGAGCCAAAATTGCTCTTGAAATAGAAAGCTCACACCTACACTTGAAAGTCCACCCCCACTCAAGCCACAACTCAAAAATGAAAGGCGTAACCACCACCAAGAACCCAAGAGCCCTAGAAGACCACGTAGATACCACTCATACAGAGCTAAAAATAAAAAAACATGTCTATACAAGGAAACCAACGAAAAAGCCTGGGAACCATTACTTTGAAAAATAAGTTGTGCCCGCCTATTAAGGATCTTGAATCAACCCCACAGAGAAGAGTCCTTGTTTGATCTTTCTTCTACCTCTTAAGAAAACCATAGCCACCAAGAATCACAATCTCATCACTCATTATGGTTTCCATACGATTTACCCAAAGCACTAAGACATCAAACATCATTTAAAAGTATAACACCATAATAAGGGATATCCACTATATAGTTTTGGGCCTTTCTATTGTACTCCCACCCTGTTTTCATCCTTGGAGTAATCAATTCACTTCTTGGAGTAGGGGAGCTCATACTCCACATGCCCTCCCACATCCTCATGCCTCTACACCGATTGAAATAACAACCTAACACTTGTCCCATGTATGTTGTGATACTACAAAGTAGCGATCTAATTCACCATGTGCGAGGTTAATGCCCCACCTTACCATTAAATCTTTAATATTATAACCATATGTAATATTATTTATTCTTCATCATAATATTTTAAATTATATAGATAGACATATTTTTTTTACAATGCCGAAATGCTTTGAGGCAAATAGTACGCACTTTGCAATTGATTTATATATTCATAATTTAGTAATTTTCCAAAAGAATGATATATTTTATAATTTATAAATTAATATATTTATGAAAATCTAAGATAAAATATTAATAAATAATAATATTTTTTAATTTTTTATATTAAAGACTATAAGAGTTTTTAAATAAATATTTTTTAATTTTTTATATTAATGGGTATAAGAATTTTTAATAAATATTTTTAAATTTAAAAATAAATTTATTTATATATTTAATATTAAAGTAGAAAAAGTATTTGAAAAACATTACAAATACACTATCCAATCAAATTAAAAGTAAATCATGTTATTAAGAAACCATATAAAAGTTGGGCTGTCCATGTTAATTTACAATAAGTCGCAATGCTCAGCGATGACCCTGCCAAAAATCGGGTAGCTTTACTCCTTTTCTGTGTATTTTTGTAAGGCCAGAGATTAATACAGAGATTATACGCGTGATTGGAGCACGGAGCTATTCGACATCCACAAAATCGAAATGCATTTTTGTAAGGCCAGAGATTAATACAGAGATTATACGCGTGATTGGAGCACGGAGCTATTCGACATCCACAAAATCGAAATGCGCAAATAAGGTAATGGAGTTTCTATCCGAAGCCAAATATTCATAGCTTGGGGAAATGGTTAATAAGGTAAAATCCGGCAGATCGTCATCAGCCAAAGGCTTGGCAAGGTCTTCTTCTAATGCACTGATGTAAATCGGAATCCTCCTGATACTGGAAACCAGAAGTTTGAGTGCTGTAAAGCCTCTATTCAACTTGGGATTCATCATTCCTATTTTTTGCTGACCTAAATTTGCCCAATATTTGAATGGTCTGATTACCAGGTAATTGAAGGGGAAAAACACTCAAATTCATTCTCTGCCATTGGCCATTTTGTTAGAGCGTAGAGTTAAGCTCCAATTTGACCTTCGATATGAACTCATCCATACGAAATTTGACATTGCTGCCCTCTGTTTTAGTCTTACCTTCTTGATGTTTCAGATATTCCATTTTCTTACCCTTTTCGCCGATTCACGCATAGATTGGACTCCAGCCCATTGTTCAAATTTATATTAATGTTGGAGCGGGTTTTATAAATTTAGTGGGTTTTTCGTGGCTCTGGGTTAAGAAAATTTGAAACCAATTTTGTTGGGCGTTAAAAATGAATTTAAATTTGGCATTTGAGTGACATGGGCTTATTCGATTTATTTATTTGTTTTTCTATTTCCTGTTTTTTGTTCTGGAAACGTACCTGGATGATTTGTTATTTTGACTGGTAGGGTATTCAAATCATTAGGGATATTAGAATACTTTCCAGAAAAATATAATTTAGGTTAAAATCGATTAAGAAGACTCTGTTTGCTGGTCAAGTCCTTTTGACCGGGCAGGGAGGGTGGAACTCTATACAAGATCAGCTTTACAACCTTTGGTTAGGTAGGCGCAACTGAGGGGATTCTATTCTGTCAATTTTCGAAGTCACCCAGGACTTGCAACTGGCTTAGCATAGGGATGACCAATAACGGCACTTTCCCATCAGTACAAAACCGGTGATTAATGCATTAACACGGCCTCACACCTTGGGAAGGTCAACCACATTATCAGGGGGAGCATTTTTGCCAGGTTTTAAACCTGGGGCATTATCATGGCAAGCACTACACAAATTACAACTAGACCACAACCACGACCACAGCTTGATGGACACGTTTTTTGAAGATTTTAGAAGAATTAGGACATATGTCTTTTATATATCCATAAACTTTACTCTGGGTGGTTCTCTCTGGTCTTCTGTTCCTATTATCAGTATTGAATCCGTTCTGAAAATACTTACGTCAAATTTGCATGGTAATAAGAAGGTTACAGGAATTTTGTTTTGTTACAGGCCAAATGCATAAACTCAAGGATATTTGCAAACGACCAGACCCACTATTTTGAAATCAATTTCTACACTGCATTTGCTCTGGAAGCTATGATTTGCACCTTCAGCTGCGGACAACAGATGCAACCTACTAGATTATTCTAGCTGAACTGTGCATAGCTATGCGAGAAACATGTCGGATACAGACAATCTCGATCCCGAATCTCGAGTTATTCACAACCACCACCAGCATCATAGTTTCTATCCTGATCGGCAAGCACCAATCCATGCTGTTAATGCACATGCTCACGTAGCTGCCCACCATGTCCCTATGCATGGGATACTGATGAAGGGCCAAAATGAGGGAGATCCTCACAGGCACCAAGGAGCACAATTTCAAGGAGTAGATAGTGGGCATATGCATATACATTACATGCACAGTGATGAGCATGGGCATCCATTGCATCATAGCAATGACAATGGTGCTGGAGAAGAACAGGATGAAGGAGATGGGGACAATAATTGCATGGAGGAAGCAGATGTTCAATCAGATGGCGACAATCTCGGAGAGCCCCAGTCAGTTGTCCCTGTACGCAGTCAGGGAACAAATCAACTTACACTCTCGTATCAAGGCGAGGTCTATGTCTTTGATATGGTAGCACCAGAGAAGGTAATTTTTTAGCTATTGGCTTTGAATTGTGACTGCAGTATTTATAAACATTAGGGACACTATGCTTACGCATTCAAACAATAATCTGTATTATAATGAATTTTATTGAGCCAAAATTTAAATATGTTAGAAGATAGCCAAAATCTTAAACTAGTTAGATTATTTTGTACTGCATGATATGCTTATTTGATATTTAGCCACTGTTTACAAGTTTATTTTAATTTCAAGTTTACAGTTTGTTTGCATTTTAAACAATCTCCAGTTACTGCTGAGGAAATGGAGTCAACTTGCATGTTTTATGTGTTTAATACTAGTTTAATTTATTTATTTTATGTATGTTTTGAACACATTGGATGTTTTTTGAGTATTTTTGGCACATCTATATAATATTAAAAGGACATCTCTGATAGAAAACAAGGGAAAATTTGTACACGGAGTTAGACTGTTATCACGGAGTTATTTAAATTGTAGGTAGACTGTTATCATGGAGTTAGTCTTAAAAGTACATTTTCTTAAACATTTTGAATGATAAACAAAAAGGCGCACTTATTGTTCCATCATTCATATTCACAAATAAATATTTCATGGCTTGGTTGAAATTCATATCTTTTCCTCAAATAAATATCCAGGAAACAAAATTATGGCTTGCTGAAATTACATTTTCCTGAGAAACATAGAATATCCAGGAACAAAAATTATGGTCCTGGTTGAAATTCATATCTTTCCTGAGAAATATAGACATCCAGGAACAGAAAGATTATGGGCTCTGGTTCTACAAATTGTTCAATCATTATTTTTTGTAGCTGGACATATTTAGGGCTTTCTACTTTTGGAGGTTTGTCGGCCTTGGATGTTGAGGAGTTTCTAGGGGAGGCACCCTGCATCCTCTGGGGATTGCCCAGTCTAGTGCTTTTGGTCCTGAGAATTTTCTGATAGATATTATCAGATCCTGTATTGGTCCTATCAGAGTGTTGGATGATGATGCAATTGGTCCCTCTGCTTTTGCTTAGAGCATTGATATAGATTTTTTCCAAGGAAATCCTCATTGGGAGCTGTAAGGAAAGGATTCTCATTTGTGGATGGCATCCCTAGTAAACCTGTTGGAATAGTCTAGTGTGCATCACCCAGGAAGATTCTAACAGGGCATCTGCTGGCACGGAACTAGTCAAATACCCAGCAACATTGGCAACAACTGATTGAGCTTGGGCTTGTGCATTGATATAGATATGTGACAGCACCGATCTCTTATCTCGTTTTCCAGCATTGGTCTTCATTACCTTCGAAGGCAATTTGTATGTGTACTTGGGTCTTATGGCTTAGGTTTACTCCCTCTCATTATGTTTATATTATTTACTTTGTTCCCATTATTTTTGCATCTTAATGTTTAGCTACTCTCCACTCCCTAGGGTTTCCACCCTAGTTCTTTTCTATTCTGTTGGTATGTAATTTAGAGTCCCGTTGACCTACTTTGGTCATTCGGATGTGAAGATAATTTCTTTTACATTCCTAGTTTTCTAGCCCATGAAATGGTGATGTAGCTGACAAATGTTAGGTGCCTTTTTCTTTTATCTAATCAAGATTTATGTAGATCATTGTCCATCTACTGACCACTTGTGTTACCCATTTTGCATTGTAACATGGATTCAGGTACAACAAGTGCTTTTATTGTTGGGGGGTCGGGAAATACCAAATAGCATGGCTGGCATGCCCATTGCCAGTCTACATCATCAGAAGGTTTGCCTCTAGAATCAAACCCGTTTTGGTAACCTCACACCATGTATATTATGTGATATTTATCAATTGGTCTAGGAGTTTATTCTTCTATATAGCCATCTGATTGCTTTCTGCTGTCTGGGACCTCATGACTAGGGCTTGTCAGATGTTTCACATCGTTTAAATCAGCCACAAAGACTTGCATCTCTTACAAGATTTCGAGAAAAGCGTAAGGAACGTTGTTTTGATAAAAAGATCCGTTACACTGTACGCAAAGAGGTTGCTCAAAGGTATTGGTTATTTCTTATGAACTTCTTGTCAGCATTCTACATTAAACTGCAAAAAATATGAAATATAAGTTTATTTTCAAGTTTAAGATATTAGCTAGATCTTAAGGTTTACTTACAGTTTTATAGTTTATACAGATCCAAAATTACTGTGGCAAAGTTGAAATGAGTAGGATACTCTCTTACTGTTATAGCAAGGATAATGATCGCCTTTTTAGCTTGGCAGTATATTTGGTGACTGTATTAAATATCAAGCAAGTCATGTTTTGTTTTAGGAGAATGCCTTCTGTTAAATTACTTTTAAAACTACATTCATCCATTCAGCCATAAAAAATTGAGGTCAATTTGATAAGGCAAGTGAGCACATGCACCTTTTTTTATGTTAACTAATAGAATAATCTGCTACTATTTCATTGTAAAAGACATGATCTGCTCATCACTGGTTTCCCTATTTGTCAATGTCAGATTTTTTAAACATGATATTACCATAAAATATTTGGGAAACTATAAAAAATACTAAAATATTGTTTGTTAAATAATAACAAAGAAATGTTTGTATTTTTCTGATCAGGAAATTATAGCTCTCTATTCCAATTTTCCAGTACAAAGCACCTAGATCACGTTGGTTTGGTGTGAAATGTATCATTGTGTTAGAAGTTGAGAAATAAAGCAGAACAGAACTGTCTCTTTTCAATTTCAGTTAGTATAACAGCTAAGTCTCAATTTAGAATAGTACAACACTGCTGAACACATAGCAAGGAGACAATAAATTTCTGAGTGTGTAAATCCAACACTCTTTCTAATCCAAAACAGAAGACAAAGTATATCAGTAACTAGATCTAATCTAAAACTGATATAGATCTTATATATGCCAAAAAACACAAACTGATTTCTATGGATCAGATATCAGATCTAGATGAAAATGGAACAGATCTCAAGCATATTAAGTTTCAAATTAAATAAAGAATATAGCCAATGAACAGAACAGCAAATCACATACCTTGAAGACTTACCATGAAGGAGATACAGTCACA
>SNQJ01S0076009.1:0-16171 GCA_010110895.2 Picea sitchensis | reverse complement strand
TACATATTGATGATTCATAGTTGATGAGTAGTTGACACATTATTGGTACATACTTGGTACATGGTTGGATGCACTTGTGTATGGTATAGGTTGATTACAGGTTGTTTGGTACAGGTTGGTGCATGGTTGATGCACTTGTTTATGGTATAGGTTGATTACAGGTTGAGGTACAGGTTGATGCATGTTTGATGCATGGTTCAGATTTATTGGTACAGGCTTAAAATGGTATATCTCACAGTGATAGTGTGACAACGGTTCCATCATTCTACTTCTACTTTAGGGTAGTTGGATGGGGCAAGGACAGGTGGTTGTAGCCACCTTCCATTTGTAGCCGGAGAACATAGGAGGTTGTAGCCTCCTTCTGGTTGTAGCTAGATAATTGGGGAGTTGGAGCCTTCCTTAGGTTTTAGCCTGAGAAACTAGGGGGTTGGATCCTCCTTCTAGTTGCAACTAGAAAACAAAGGAAGTTGGTGCTTCCAATGAATGTAATTCTTCAAGACATATAAGAAAAAGCATTATGTGGTGTTCTCCTGCTTTAGGTTTCCACGTAAAACACTGGTGTACTGTGTATGTGTATGATTGTTCATTTTTTCATTGCTCATTATTGGATGATAATTCTACATTGACATACCACTTGGATTATTTGGTTTAAAAATATTAAATTGCTCTATTACTGATTCACCCCCCCTCTCAGTAATCCAACATGAAGCAAAGTAATGCTTAAGTGTACCTGCCCAGAACAAGACAACAAGAAAACACTATTTGCAAGTACCAATTGATGTTAGTGCTTCATAAAACCATGGAATTTGAATAAAAGCATAGGCTGATATAAAAGATGAATCAAACATAAATATTTATAACAATAATGTATATATAGTAAGAGCTTCACAATTATGCCTCAATAATGCTTCAATAATGACAAAAAATGGTAACCCGATATTGGCAAAGTGCTAGTATTTGTCAGAAGCAATGAAAGCAATGTAAAATCAGCTTTAAAACTTGCTTTTATGGTGCTTTCGATGTTGTTATAGATGGTTGTATCAATATTTTGCAACAACAACATGATATTTAATAGGTTAGTCTAATCTAAGGTTATAAAAGTTTAATAAAGATCTTGAAGTAGATGGTTTAAATGTTGTTTTAATCAATCAATCACTTTGTAAGGTATGAACTAGTGCCTTTAGGGTAAATGGAGTCACTTTTGCAGTGGCAATCTTTAAGAGAAACAAATGATAATGAGTGAGCTAAAGACAAGAGTGAGGATGGTTGAGGTGTTAGTAACCTAAGGCCTCAATCATCCAAAACACTAGAAGGAAAAAAAACTATTAGGAAGTAGGTAACCCTAGGCCCTAGCGGTTTTCCTTCTTCTTTAGGTCAAGCTTGAAATAAAATAAAAGATTAATGAAGAAATAGTACTAGAGTGCTACAAAGGTATGGCTTTAACATATCCTTCAATGAAGGTGTTTTCTAGAAAAAAACAAGTAGGTGGATAACTATTAAGAGAAGGACAACAACATGTGCTTTTTTCCTAGGGTTTCACACTAGCAATTTCATAATCTTATAAATGACAAGTAAATGATACCATAACCATTAAAAGAAAGAAGGATTGCATATTTCTACTTACATTCACCAAGAATAATCTAGTCACAAGCCCTAGTTGAAAAAGTTCCACCATGAAAATGACAAAATACACCAAATAAAGCTTTCTCCAAGAGTTTGGCACCACTTAGTTTAGACAATAAACCCTAAAATAGGCTGAATTTCAGACCTCACTTGTGTGTGAGTGAACGATGATGAATCAAAACGAGATTTTGATCTCTTATTTATACAATACAAATGACCTTTAATTACATTTTAGGTTAAAAAAGGCTGACATGGCCAGTTTACATGAAAAATCCAATTTTACATAAAATTGACAAATAAAACCCTAAATTAATCTGTTTAAGGTGACATCATGCTCTTCCTAGGGTGACATTGGCCTCCCTCTTAGAACGCTAGGCCTCCAAAGTGAAACGTTGGGGCTCAAAACCCCTCAGGAACTGCCACATATGCCAACCAAAGCTGTCCTCATGCTAGATACCTCAACTGGATGACGTCAAGGCTCTGAATGATGACGTTAGGGGCCTTAAAGGGCCAATGTCATGGTGGAAGGGAAAGACCCCCTTGGGTCTAGGCCTGCCAAAGTGACTCTGGTGGAACGCCCTCCCTTTTCTCTAGTGCAAGCCTCTGGTATCTCCCTTCCCCTGGCTAGGGTCTCAACATCCATCTAGTGGGATTTTATCCCTATGGAGGTCCGAGATAATCATCTCCCCATATGTACTTTTCTGTTGGGCATGGTCCTACAACAACAAGAAGTATGTCGTCCATGGGCTCATAAGTCATAGGGATCATAGCATTGTCAATCACATCTAATAATCAAGTTAGCCAAACATGTGCATTAAACTCCTCTTTACCTAGACAAATGCTCAAATGCATTATACTATTTAACAAGCCAGGTTTGGAGAGGGTCTCATGTTGTCCTATTGGCATAATCCTCCTTAGGTTTGGGTTGTTTCCAAGTGAAGATCAATCTAGGTCATGTAAATGCATGAGATGGTGTGGGGGACGTTTGGGAAAGGGGTGCAATGATAACATGGAAATGTAGGTCTTACCTGTGGGTGCCTTTCTAGAGGGTGAGTTGCACCTTGTCATGGATGCAATTTTTTCCTAGCCCATTCAATGCCTTTTTACTCTTTGTCTTATTAATTTTTCTTTCAAGAGAATTGTTGGAGGAAACTTCCCTGGTGTGGTGACCAGTGGTGACAACGTTACCCACAAGCATTTCACACAGATGAGAATGCTAGCTAGTGATGAGACCCCCTTTCTCTTGGCTATGTCACCAAGAGCCACTACCCTGGCGTGGTGATCAGATGAATAGTAGTGTCATAACGCTACATGCCCATGGACCTAATAGGCTGGCTCATGATTATACCCCCTATCCACCAACTAGGTCTTGAGTTTTATTTTATTTTATGGGTCCCCCCTTTTTCTTGTTGAGAAGCCTTTATTGCTTTCTCGGGGATCCCTAGGCGAAGCATCTCAAGGTTTAAACTTGGATTTTAACTTTTTCCAGCCACTTTTACCCTCTGTGACTTTATCCCCTTCTTCCCACAAGGCAAGGTACAACCCTTACTAGCTTGGAAAACCCAATTCCCTAACCAATGTAGGGGATAGATGAGAGGGAAAAGATGAAAAGTCATAAGTATGGAAGGAATGGACGATGACCTTTCATAGACCCACCTAGTGGCAACTCATCCCTACGTGAACCAACTTTCTAGTGCACTTTGTCATCCTCCCCAGGTATGGACAAGTTAAAAGGCATAATGTCCAAGAAAACATCATGAAGCAAAAGAGAATTAAATGCACATACTCAAATTCTTTGAGAATTGAAGTGACACATACCACGATACCCAGACTCATTACCTCATGGAGAAAGATGGCCGATGGGATGGATGCAATTGTTGTTGATAGATGGGAGGTGCTGAAGAAAGGTTGGGCCCTCCAGGGCCAAGATCAAGTCAATATGTCTCTCGATACTCCATGTCTAGGATTGGTGGGCCTCGAGACATAATCTCCTTAGTTATCCCTAGGATAGGGGATAACATTGCCAATGATCAATGCCATAGTTTCAATTAGGTCATATTGTTTACTCCAAAAAAAAAGTGGTTCTACTAGTAGCATCACTTTTCAATTCAAGGGTCAATTTCAAGGTTTTTCCCACAATGTCAAGGGTATGATTTCAAACAAGTCACAATTTTAGCCACATCCTAAAAAAATGGTGCTACCAATAGTGCCACTTTTTTATTTGGGGGTTGATTTTGGTGGGTTTTACCCAAAAAATGATATTTTTGGGTTAGAGTTCTTGTTTTGAGGTCATAATGCTCATTAAGTTGGTAACTTTGTTTTACAATCATCACATACACTTTATATAAAATCGTTCTTATTTTATTAAACACAATTACATAGCCTTGTGAAATTTCATTTTCATCTAACAACTTCAACATACAAACCATTCACACCCTTCTAAATAACTCAGGTTATGATGATCCTACCTTACCAATCCTTCCCGATATCCTATGACACTCCTTGATTTACATGGTTAGATGAGGGTTTCTTTAATTACATATAGCCTATTACATTTGCTACACAATCAATTTTTTAACAATGATTTTGTTCAATGGAATTTTCCCCATATCCTTATAATACAATCCCATGATATGGTATTTCAAATTGAGAGACAATTTCATTTGAAAATTCTAAGATCTCACCTAAATATTCATTACTTTAAAATCACTAATCTAGAGGCATTGTAGTTTTTAATTTTAATGAATGTTACCAACCTTATATCCACAATGTCATTGGTGCTCATAATTAAAGAACAAGTTGCCAATAATGTGAAGGTCGTAGTTGAAGATTATTAATTTAAGCTATTTATTAATAACCTTCTACCCTATATTTGTTATACCTTACTTTCGTAAGGTTTGATTGATTGCACCCAACAATTGGAAGTTGTTGAGGTTCTCCTCATCCAAATTAATTTTAGTTGAAGATTATTAATTTAATCCTTTTACCCCATATTTGTTATAAGTTACTTTCACAAAGTTTGATTGATTGCCACCCAACAATTGGAAGTTGTCGAGGTTCTCCTCATATAAATTAACCTTATTCAAGATGTGGTTGAACTTCCATGCTCATTAATCATTGAACACATTGATCACATTTGTTTAAATTATGTATAACTTTTGATTGGAATATCTAGATTGAGTGGTTCAAAATGTGTTTGGAAGAAAATATGGAGGAGAATAATTAATAAAAAAAATTAGAAAATTTTGTATGGATGTCGAAGAGATTAATTTGAAAGTCTGTAATCTTAAAAATCCCTAATTTGTTTAGTATTTTAACCACTTGTATAATTTTTATAATTTTCTATAAAAATCTCAAACTGAGATGAAGTTTGATGTATTTTGAAGAGGGAAACATGATCTATATAGAAAAAAGTTTTAGATTCATTTCTTAATCAAAGTGTAAGAAACATCAATTGTAATTTGACCTCAAATTTCAATACTCGTTGTTCAAGAACTTGTGAAAATATGAAGGTTTTGTTGAGATGAAAATAGAATTAATCCCAACAAATACTTCTTGATGCAATGCATGCAAAAGATTGTAAGTACAAGCTCAATGAGTGCTTGCTAATTGTTAATTTAAAATATTGTTTTACTGTCTTAAGATCAACCTCACGAGGATATGAATCCCCCTGCATTTTAAAAGAGGTGGTACTCCTATTGTTCTTATGATTCCAAGAAAATAAAATGAAACATAATAAAATCTGAGAAGGACCAGACTTTGTATTTACATTCACATTCAAGGAAAACATCACCTGATATTTCAGACCGAGTGTTTTGAAAGAAACTCATATGTATAATATTTACAACGTGAATAGATTAAGATGCATACATAATATATAGAACTGATATATCCATCACAACGTTCATCAGAGCATTTACCAATACCACAAATAGAGAGAATAGAAATTGGACCACAAATAAAAGAGATTTTTAAATTATCATTCCATAAAGCACCAAAAAGATTATGATAGATAAAACATTGGGTAACTCAAGCTTCTTATCAAAGTATTTGAGAATACAGTAATGTAATATCTTGAGTAGCTCTTTTGGAGTCTCAAAAATAATAATGAGTTTTTAAATACAAAGGTAAATATATTTGAAGAAAATAAAATACATTCTCCCTTCGAAGAGGACTGGAATTGGGCTCCCGCAGACCATAAAATGAAAAAATTGGAAGATAAGAGAAGGACAACCAATAATTATCCTGAATCTCATAGAATACCGAGAAGACAAAGGTAAGATGACAAAAGATTGTAGCAGAAAATAGACTGAAGAAAAACTGAAAGGGTAGAGTTTTTGTTTGACTCCCTGTGATGGAGAAATATCTTCACTTGCTTTCAATTGGCTCATTTATAGGTACATGTTGTGGTTGAGGTGACATAACTTCTCTCAATGTTCTTGAAGTAGTTAGGGTTTTCCTTTCTAGAACTTTCCATGATTTCTTTTTGGAGTAACCACTTTTGATTTTTAATTTATTGGATTCTCATTAATGAATTTATGTTGTTAAAATTCATGTATCCAAGTAAGGCCCATTTATTCATTTAATAAAGTTTATTTAATAAGCTTTATTTTCAATTTTTTCAATTTGACTTCCTTTAACACAAGCAAACTGTGTTTTAGTTTTCTGAGTAAGATATTTTTCCTTTCAACTATGGAAAACATTCTAGATGAAAAATTAATCATCTCAACTTTTCAACAAGTCCTCCTGAGTGCAATTTTAAGTTCCGGATCTTAAGTTATAAGCTCGGGAAGTTGAGGTTCCAAGTACATATCTCATAAAACCATGAAAAAATAGCTTACTGTTGTTTCAATTTTTTGGGAGGGTTATGGCCAACTTCTCCTCTAGAAACCTATTCCATCATCTTCCTTGTCGAATTACCTTTCCAACGAGGTAATTGTTTGCCCAAATAGACACTCGGATCTTGAGTTATGGCTTCTAGAAATTCACCACTCAACTGTCGTTCATCTAACTCATGGGTTAATCTTAGCCCTTGATCTAATTTCTTCCTCTCCATTAAAATTTCAAAATTTTCCTTTAAAATGATATCCAACATGCATTGTGGTCAAGATTTTTTAAGTGTTTATAATGAAAAGTTTACCACAATACTCGTGGAATAAAGAAGACTATAAAGACTTTGGTGTAGCTCTCGTGCCTTAGGAAAATTTCATGAATTAATAAAATTTTGATGACCCAATCAACGTCCAATCATAGCCTAGTCATAACCCGGTCAGTTCCCATGTCATTTCCATGTGTCACCCATGGGTTGGTCCATTTCACCGCCACATGTCATTTGAGGATATATCCATGTCATCGCCACATGTCCTAGTATGGTAGGTCCATGAAAAGGGGGAAAGAACGTAAGATAGGAAATAATATTAAAATATTAAATGTAGGGTTTGTGGAATTACAAGAATGCGGAGGTAAATGAGGTAGTTGAGAGGATAGAAGATGGTAAAAATGACTAAGTATGAGGTGAAAAAGGGGAATGGAGAGTGCATATTAGTCAATGTGGAGGTGTGGACCTATGAACATGGATATGAGGAAGAATAAGGAGGTTCGCTCTAAAACGAGAAATATGGATAAGTATAAAAATAAGTGAAAAGTGAATGTAGAATTATAGACTTAGAGACCCAAGAAAGAATTGAGGGATGGTATGTATCTCTGCATCAACATTGTTTGAATTTGGCTAAATGTTGGAAGAGTAAAACATGGTAAGTGTTGGGGAAGTATACAATGGATTTATGTGTAATATGGTACGTGAAAAAAAGAAAATAGAAATGAAATATGAAATCCGGGAAAAGAATAATGGAAAATGGAAAAAAGAAAATGTAAATGAATTACAAGAATGAACTAGAAAATGGAATTGAATTATGGAAATGAATGTAGAAATTGTGAAAATATAGAAAATGGAAATAGGAAAAAAAATGAAATAGGAAAAGTAAAATGGTAAATGGAAATCTAAAATGATAAATGGAAAATGAAAATGGAATATGGAAATAATGTGGAAATGAATTATGAAAATGACTAAGTGGTGGGTATTATGAAAATAAACTATGTGGATAATGAAAATGAAAATAGGCTAAGTATGGAAATGGTTAAATGTGGAAATGGTTAAGTATGGAGAATAGTGAGGAGGGAGAGTAGAGTGGAAAGAAGGAAAAATGTCTAAGTATGGGACAAGGCCATTATGTGGACCACATAAGTGAGAGGGTCATTCTGTAGAACATGAGACTACGGACCTAGAAATGTATGGAGAAATGGTGCGGAGGTTCACACCAAAACGAGAAATACGACTAAGGGAAATGGGATGAGTGATCCAACAAATAATATGAGACTAAGCTTGGCATGAAAAACCAAGAAAATGAGACTAAGTGTGGTTTCAAGAATCTAATCAAGGTTCAAAGAAAATCTTAGTTTCGATAAAAATTAACTATGTTGCACATGGAAAAATGTTCTTTGGGCGATTGAACAAAAACCTTGATATCTTGAGCATATAGACTCGCATTTTTAATTTGTAAAATGTGTGACGAAGCTGAGACTCAAGGCTATGCTATGAAATAATAATCTTTCAAAATTTCCTTCTTCTGATATGGAATTTTTTTATTATTCAAAGAGAGGGAAATCTAGGTGATCAAATATTTTGATCAACACTAATGAAAAAAAAAACCAAGTTAGAAAAAACATCATGAATAAAATTCATGGAGAAGTGGTGGTGTGAGAGTTCGTATACACAAAAATTTTGTGCAATGCACTACATTTTGGTGCAATGCACAATTTTGGAGGAATAACTCCATAAAAGTTCATGATATAGGTTGAGGAGACATAAAATGGAAGCATTCTTAGAGACAAGTTGAATGGAATTAGTGTAGAGGTAAAAGAAGCACATGAAATGGCACATGAAGAAGTGAAAAAAACAACGAGGTAGAGTGTGAAAATTAGGATTGAAGAAGAAACAACAGAGAGGAAGTTGAATAGTTTGACATGACAAATGAAGAGGTATAAGCAAGATGAAGAGATGGAATGTGAATAGTGATATGAATAAATAGTTAGAAGAGTGAGTAGAGTTAGTTATCTAAGTAGGAGTTAAGTTAGATTTGAGTGGATAGATAGTTAGCCAAGGGCCAAGAAGAGTGTTGAGAGCTCCAAGGTTGTAAATATGTGCTCTAATAATGTTCATGAGAAGTGATATCGCCTTGACATGTGTATTGGTTCTATATGAGTAAATGCATGTTATGTGTGGTTGTTATCATCAACTCTATTGTATTTGTGTGATATTGATTTGCAAGCTGGTGCACATAAATGTAGGTAGTAATTGAAAACACCATGTTAGCTAGAATAACTCTCTAATATAAGAGTTTAAAAACATGATTCCTAATTGAGAATCATATTCTACTTTGAAGTTGAAGCAATATATTTTTAACATACAAAATGTGTGCAAATCCCTTGGTTATATATATAACTAGGCATATTTAAAAACTTTAACGAGTCTATATGTCTATAGTGATCTTGGCTTTGGAATAGTCGTCCCTTTAAAACAATAGGGGAATAATTCTTGAAACAATCAATATAGAAGAATTCAAAATCTCTTTAAAATCACGATAATGACATGCTTTTATTTCATACCATTGATATGGAAAACCGATCATTGTTAAACTCAATGTAAATCCTTAAAATATAGATCAAATATAACATATATTGTTTCTTTATAAGAAACTATGTATTGTTTCTTTATAACATATTTTTGTTATCATGAAGTATTGTTTTTTAGAATCCTTCCATCTAGAATCCCTACAACCATAAATGACCAATGTCAACTCATCACAATTTGAGTAATATAATATTTTTAAAAATTTAAATTTAGTGTTTTATATCCTTATAAATAATTTTTTCATGATTTGATCTAAGTGGTGGCGTCTCTACACCCCTATATTCAATATGCAATGTTTTTTTCACAAATATTTCTATTTGAGCGATAAACACATGACAATACATTCCGACTCCCAATCGACGTGCTCAAATTACCACCCAAAAAGTGTAACTATACTAAGTTATGGTTTGGTTTATTTTTTAATTAGAGTTATCATTTAATTATTTGGGCTATAAAGTGTAAGAGGAAGATATGCACTTAACAACCCCATTCCTTTTCGACTCACCAATGATTCTAGGAGGTTGGATATGTTATCCTTATGTTGTATGATTAGACTACTAACTTGTAGTGCCATACCCTTCCTATGAGACTGAGACTGTGGCACTAGACTAATACATAAGTTATTTATGTGTTTCCCTCTATACACCACTATATTCAAGATGCAATGATTTTTTCACAACTCTTTCCTTTTTAGTGATAAACACATGGAAATGCATTCCGATTCCCAATTGATGTGCTCAAATTACCACCCCAAAAAGTGTAATGATACTAATTTATGGTTTGGTTTATTTTCTAATTAGAGTTATCATTTAATTATTTCGTCTGCAAATTGTATGAGGAAGACATGAACCTACCAACCCCACTCCTTGTCGACTCACCAATGATTCTAGGAGGTTGGATATGTTATCCTTATGTTGTATGATTAGACTGCTAGCTTATAGTGCCATTCCCTTCCTATGAGACTGAGACTGTGGCACTAGACTCATACTTACATAGTTTACACTCTCTCTTGAACTATTAATAACTCAAGTTTCATAGAAACAATACAACTTAACCATATAATTTCTTACCACATAATTATAATGTTACCATACATATATACATAGCCATGTCAAGGAGATACTTGGAATTTTTTGGGTTGTTATATTCATTGTAGTGAAAGAAAAATCATTTGACCGTTTAGATGAGGTGGATCTTCTAGGGATAATTCGACCAATGAGTTTAGTTGAGTCGATGATCAAGTCGAAGGTTGAAGTGATTGACTGGGAAATTTGAGGTTGAAGTGATCAACATGAAAGTTGAAAGGTCAACCGACAGGAGGTTGAGTAGAAACTGATTGAAGATTGATTGGTAATCTAACTGAAGTCGACTGTAACAAAATCCCAATATTTGTGGGATTTGTAACCAATCATCTACGTGGATCTGCAATAGTTTTTGGGCGCCACGATTTAGGGTTTTTCATGTTGCAAAACCTATAAATAATGCATGTTGTAATATTGTAGAGGCTAATATTTAGATAAATCTTTAGATGTTGTTGGCCACATAGATGTAAGCTTAATCGGCTATAGGGTTTTTCTTGTGTAAATCAAAAGAATATGATGGCGATTACGTCTTAGGTGTATACAAAGGTTAGTCATGTAACTCTTTATTCTAAATGAATAAGAAAATAAGAGAGAAAAACACTCAAGGAATGTTGGTTTTCTAGGGTAAAATGTCTGTGTACCGTGTTTGTCATTTATTTTCTTGTTTAAATATGTCTTCTCTTTCCTATTTGGTTTAGGGTGGATTCTTATTTCTTAACATGTGGTATCAAAACTAATCTGTATTGTTCTGTACAAGTCGTATTAGAGCAAGGTTAAGAAGATATTGGATTTGAGCTAAACCTAGGTCTAGTGAGAGTTGTAAGTAAGATATCTTTAAAGTTGTTCTTGAAAGAATGGAAAGTAGTGAGAGGATAGAGATTGAAAAATTAAATGGCCAAAATTTTGAGCTTTGGAAGCTTAAAATTGAATATCTCCTTGTAGATTGAGAATAATGGGAAACATCTTGTCCAGGAACCATTATGACGGGTGTGTCGAGGGAAGAATGAGAGAAACTCGAAAGAAGGGAAAGAAGTACAATTTGATTTTGTCTTTCAAATTCGATGTTGTTGAATGTCTCAGGTGAAGAATCAACTAAGAAGTTGTGGGACAAGTTGGGAAGCTTGTACCAGTTGAAATCATGGGAAACAATTTGTTCCTTAGAAAGAAATTGTGTCTTCTGAGGATGAGTGTTGAGATCTTGGTAACATAGTATCTGAATGCACTCAATATTGTAATAAGTTGGTTATTGTTTGTGGATATTGATATCACTAAGGAGGAGAAATGTATTAGCCCATTATATTCTTTTCTAGACTCCTGGATAACTTAGTCATGTCTATATGGATTAATTCGACCACACTAGCACTAGAAGATGTAACATACCTTGTTACCAAAAAACCTGATAGTTTGTTCATTTGCAAATCTGAAACATACCCATTGCGTAGGTACCTCTAAAATTCACTTCTTAGATTGATTTCAAATTTCTGTTTCATTCTATTAATTCAAGAAACATGATAAATGCAAATGTAGTTATCAAGAACCATGCATATCCATAAAATAAATGCTTAACATGGCATGCACAACATTAACCAACAAACAAACATATTATAAACACATCACATAAATAATATTAAATACACAATGGCAAAAAATATACAAACAAAGAAACACATGATAGAGAACTTATCTTTAAAATATAATTACACCAACTAGTTGTAGATATCAGACATTCCACCCAACCTTAGGCTCTGTTGCACATAAAATCTCTGCAAAAGGCCCTCGAGATGAGGCTATGAATCCATAAGGACATATCTTAGGCTAACATTCAGTTTCCCAAACCAATCAACAATCAAACTCTCATAGGTTTCTCAACCACACAACAATCCCAGTTTTCCAACTCTCTTCCCATTCAACCCGAACAACAGAAAGAGATGAACCCCCTTCTATGCAATGCAGTGCCTCAGGTTGTTCCACCTCTTTCCAGTGCTCTCAGTGCTATTGATAAGGAAATCTCATTGCTAGAACTCCAAGGATTATTAGTTGTGGGTAGTATTTTCACAACTGTCAATGATCTCTTGCACATAGGAATTCCTTCCTTGCTAGAATACACCAATAGTTCCTACAACCAACCAAGCATGGCTCAATACCTCCATCAATTTGTTTTCCATGCCCCATCCCAAAACAAGAATGAGTAAGAAGAATGAATGAGAGAGGAACAAATCCAAAATGATTGAGTAACCATGAATGTCCAACCCCCCAAAAAATCAAGAACGTGGTTTAAATAATCCAATGCATAGTGTGGCCTTTCTCCAAGAAGCTCACGTAACCCCATCTTCTCTCTAAAATAAAATATGGGTAAATAAAAATATAATAATTTTTTTTCCTAGCCCCTCATCCCCCTCTCTCGTGGAATCATATCCCCCTATAACTCTTGTTCTTTTCTATGTCACAACGACCGTTGTATTTTATTATTAACAATATTAAAAGTATTACATTTCTTAGGCACTTCGACCCCTTTCAATTGTTCAGGCACTCTGGCCTTTCATCAAATAAACAAAATACATTATTAATACGGGGACTCAAAATTGGAGTATTACATTCCCCTCTCCCTTATTTTGACATTGTCCTTGGTGCATATACAAAAGAGAGAAACAAAATTTCAAAAGTATTCAAAAAGTTGCAGGTACTCTTCTTGCATGGCATCCTTATGCTCCCAAGTAGCATATTCGTGTTTGTAACAGGTCCACTAAACCTTTACCAATCCTATGGCTCGTTCTGGAGCACCTTGACCTTATTTTCCAATATGCACACCAGATGGACCTGAAAGTCTCCTTTTGGATCCACCTGATTCAAATTCCAATCAATAACATGCTTAGGATCATGCACATACTTATTCAACAAAACATACATGAAATACATCATGCACATTCATGGAAGTAGGAAATGCAAGCATGTATGTGACTGACCCTATTTTTTCCAATATTTTAAATGGAACACAAAATATGGATGCTAGATTGAAACAACTACCCAACTTTAATGAGCTCTTCTTGGGATTCACTTCCATAATTACATGCTATCTCACTTTAAATTCTCTAGCTGACTTGTTCTTATCTGTATAACTCTTTTTTCTATCTTGCGCTTCCTTCAAATTCCGTTTAATTTTAACCATATGTTCTTCTATATTCTTAAGCAATTATGGCCCAAGTACTACTCTATCTATTGGGTTGTCATAATTAAATGGAGTATTGAATTTTCTACCATACAAAGCTTCAAATGGGATCATGTTCAATGAAGCTTGATACCCATTATTATAGGCAAATTCAACCAAATGCAAGTAATCTTCCCACTTAGATGGATTATCCATCACATTCATTATTAACATGTCTTTAATAACTTGATTGACTCTTTTTGTATTCCCATATGACTGTGGATGGTAGGATATATTAAAGTTCATATTTGTACCAAATCCTTTGAATAATCCCCTCCAAAAGTTTGAAGTAAACTTTGCATCTCTGTCTGATACAATTTCCTTAGGTATTCCATGCAACCTATCAATCTCCCTCATATAAATTTCTACAATATTATCTATTTTATTAGTCATATTCACTAGAAAAAAATAAGCACCCTTTGTTAACATATCCAGTACTACCATTATCAAATCATGTTTCCTTGTTTTTTGGGAAATTTCGTAATAAAATCAATGGTTACTACTTCCCATTTCCTCTCTGGAATTGGCGATGGTTGTAGCAGACCCGTTGGGTTTCTATGATCAACTTTCACTCTCTGAAATTCCATACATTTGGAAATATAATCAACAACATCCTTCTTCATTCTGGGACAAAAGTATTGGCTTCTTTGTTTTTTGGTAATCAGAATGTTCGACATATGGAACATTATGCATTTCTTTTATCACTAAATTTCTAAGTTCTCTGGAATCAAGAACATAGATTCTATTTTTATGCATAAGTACTCCATCTTCCTTCATCCTATACTCTTTAAATTAATGTTGTACGTATTCCTGTTGTAAGTTTTCTTTTACTTGTAGGTAATGGTTGTTATAGGTAATGTTGTTCGGTAACAACGACATCTAAAATTCTGCTCTTTAAGTTTGACTAATGCATACTAATGGTTGTAACATTATGAGATGTACTCTTTTGTTGAATGCATGAACAAATTTGTTTTCTCTCCCTTTGATATGCTTGATGTCAAAGTGGTATTCACTTAAAAATTCAAACTATCTTGTTTGCCTAACATTTAAAGTCGGTTGCTCAAAAAGATATTTTAGACCACTGTGGTCTATCCTTAATTCAAATTTCTTCCTCATTAAATAATTCCTCCACATCGTCAATGAATGAACTATGGAAATAATCTCTAAATCACATGTGGCATAGTTTATTTCATGTTCCTTAAGCTTTCTAGACTCATAACCAATGACATGCCCATTCTGGGTGAGGACTACACCAATTCCTTCCTTGCAAGCATCTATACATTCCAAAAAATTCTCATTTGGGTCAACAATCTTCAAAATAGGTGCACTATTAAGTAACTCATTCAATAAATTAAAATTTTCCTTACACTTTGTTGTCCATTCAAACTTAATTCCCTTACTTTGTAAATAAGTTATGGGATGAGAAATATTAGAGAATCCTGTTATAAACCTCTTGTAGTATCCAACTAATCCCATAAAAGATATGACTTTTGAAACATTCCTGGGTGTTGACCATCCTCTAATGGATTCAATATTCTCTGGATCCACTGCTATGCCTTCTTCTGAAATAATGTGCCCCAAATAATCGATTTTCTCTTGGTAAAAAGAACACTTGCTTAGCTTGGCATATAGCCGATGTTCCCTTAATACTTGCAGTACCAACCTCAAGTGATGCTCATGCTCTCCCTCTGACTTAGAATAGATAAGTAGGTCATCCAAGAAAAAAATAAAAAGATTATCCAAATAATTTCTAAATATGCCATTCATCAAGCACATAAAGACAGTTGGTTCATTGGTCAATCCAAATGGCACCACTAAAAATTCATAATTCCCATATCTAGTTCTAAAAGTTGTCTTATTGATGTCTTATTCCTTGATTATCACCTAGTGATATCTTGATCTTGAGTCTATCTTTGAAAATATATTTTCCCCTCATAGCTGGTCAAAGAGGTCATAAATTATGGGTAGAGGGTATTTGTTCTTCACTATGGATTTATTTAGTTGTCTAAAGTCAATACACAACCTTGGCGTTCCATATTTTATTTTCACAAAGATTATTGATGCTCCCTAAGGAGAAACACTTGGGCATATGTACCCTTTGTTCAATTTTTCTGCCAACTACATCTGTAGTTATTTTAATTCTAGTGTACTCATTTTGTAAGGAGTTTTCGACATTGAGGAAACTTCTTGTACTAAATCAATAGAGAAATCTATACCCTTGTTTGGTGGTAATCCTGGTATTTCTTGGAATACATCCTCAAACTCTTGCAATATTGAAAATTCTTCGAGGCTTGACTCTTTATACTTTTCTCGCTCCTCCACATGAGCTGCATATAATTGACATATTTTCTTGAAATATATTTTTAGTTGTAAGGATGAAATCTCCTTTATAGAAATGGGTCTTGGTATTCCTTTCACAGTGCTCTGCTTCCCTTCTTCATCAAGACATGTAAATGTCTTATTATGGAAATCTAGGACAACATGATGCTTGTCTAACCAATCCATTCCAATTAGGATATCATAAGATCCTAATAGTATTATATTCATATCAACATGTATTTACCCCATTCA
>SNQJ01S0076008.1:41498-55985 GCA_010110895.2 Picea sitchensis | reverse complement strand
CCCCCACCTCAAGGTACAATGTATGTAAAAAGAAGAACTACAGTTGCTAGGCAACTGTGTCCTTCACTCCAAGACGACCTCGCAGAGAATGGAATTTATGCTTAGTGAAGGTCTTGGTGAAAATGTTTGTCGTCTATTCTACTGAAGGACATAACTATAAGTCAATGATCCCCTCATGTACTAAGTCCCAGATGTAGTGCATGTTGATATCGATGTGCTTCATCCACTGCCTCTAAACTGGATCTCTACAGAACTTCAGAGTGCTCTGGTTGTCACACCAGATGACGATCGACCGATGAAATTGAATGCCCAACTTAGTGAGAAAATGTTGTATCCACATAGACTGAATGGTTATGTTAACTACCCCTTTGTACTCTGCCTCGGCTGAAGATAGAGCAATGGAAACTTGCTTCTTGCTCAACCAACAAATAGGCCCAGAACTAAGACTGAGTGAGTAACCAGATGTGGACTTGCGATCAATGTTATTGCCAGCCCAGTCAGAATCAGTAAACCCAATGAGATATAATGTAGATTACTTTTCATAATGAACCCAAAGGTGATGGTTCCCTATACGTATCGAAGGATACACTTTGCAGCTTTCCAATGTTGCTGATGTGGCTCCTGCATGAACCTGTAAACTACGCCAACTGCATATGAGAGGTCTGATATGGAGTGTGTTAGATACAACAAGCTCCCCTACTAGATATCTGTATAGTGTGTTTTCAACCATTAGAGTCTCCTCTCCATCCTCAAGTTTGACTCTTGATAGGAAAGGAGTCGGAGAAAACTTGTAGTTTGTCATGTGAAATATCTCAAGGAGATCTCGTGCATACTTGGCTTGAGACAGTTTGATGCCCGATGCATCGTGAATGATCTCAAGTCTAAGGAAGAAGTGTATCGGACCCACGTCCATCATAAAAAACCTGTCATGAAGAATCCTCTTGACTACAAAAATCGTTGAAATCAAGCAACCGGTGATCAACAAATCATCGACATACAGAACTAAAAGTAGAAGTGAATCAACCATCTTGAGCATATATACATTTGGGTCTGATTTACAACGTACAAAGTTCTGTGACAACAGGTAGGAGTCCATATTGGCATACCATTCCCTTGGAGCCTACTTGAGGCCATAAAGTGACTTCTTTAGTCGACAGATCAAAGATGAGTCCTACATAAATCTCTGGGGTTGCTCCATGTATATCTCCTAAGAGAGATCACTGTGAGGAAATGCATTCTTCACATCCATCTAATGGACTTCCCATCCCTTGGTTTCCGCAATGGCAAGTGCCAATCGTATGGAATCCATCTTTGCTACAGGAGCGAAGGTCTCATCATAGTCAATCCCATGAACCTGTTGAAAGCCTTTGGCGACAAGCCTGTCTTTGTATCTGTTGGTCAGTCCATCTGGTGCACTCTTAGTCCTGTAGACCCATCTACATCTGACAAGTTTCCTCCCAGAAGGAAGGGGAACCAGATCCCAATTCTGGTTCTCAAAGAGGGAGTTGTACTCCTCCTGCATGGCGGATTCCCAAAAGGGATTTCCAGCAGCTCGCCATAAGACTATGGATTTGAAGACTGGACCAAGAAAAGATGCCTTGAAGGAAATGGTTTATTGGCAGTGAGTGCAACAAGAGGCTCCTCGAAATAGGATCGATTCCTCCTAGTAACGATTGGATCACCAATGAGATCCCCTGCATCATAAAGAGTAGTCTGTTCCCACTTAGGCCTCTTCTCTGGCTCTGCAACTGCATCTGGATGCTTTGACTTTACATCCGGATGCACTGAATCTGAATATGAATCTGAATCATCTGAGTCCTCAAAATCAAAACTCTCGTCTAAAGAAGATTCAGCATGTGCATGCTCATCATCTTAAACAAGTGGAAGAGTGAAGGTGTCTACATGCAGCTGTTGAGGTACATGCGAGACACTTTCCTTGAATTGGACACTACGCTCAATAATGAGCTGGTCCAAGGAAAGATCAATAAGTCGATATCCCTTCACATTGTCGGGGTATCCAAAAAAAATGCACTCAGTGATCTGTAGATCAAGTTCCTTCCTTTTTTCAGAGGGAATTCGGGCCCATGCACGAGAACCAAAAATGTGAAAGTGGGTCACTTCCGGTTTGAGGTCACTCTAAGACTCGTAGGGGGTCTTATCCTTGACAAATCTATGGGGAGATCTGTTTTGGATGTATGTTTCACAGTTAAGTGCTTCAACCCATAGTCTCTGTGGTAGTGACTTTCCATGCAACGTGTAAGATGCCATCTCCTTTAGAGATCTATTTTTCTGCTCAACAACTTTGTTTTGCTGCAGAGTGTAGGGAACTGTATGCTGCAACTAAATCCCTACCTCGTGGAAAATATTATGGATCTCATGATTTACATAATCTCCCCCGTTATTAGTTCGGAGGACTTTGATCTTATTTCTATACTGTGTCTCAACCAAAGCTTTGAAATCTTTGAGGTGTTGAAAGACCTTGGATTTTTGCCTGAGAAAGTAGATCCATGTAAAACATGAGAAATAGTAAACAAAAATGAGAACAAACCTCACTTTTATGATCGATGGATGCGTAAAAGGGCCCATGAGGTCACTATGGATGATATCTAAAGGTGTGGAAGCTCATTGACACTTTCCCTTGTCAAATTTCTCTTGAGGGGTTTTCCGAGAACACATCTCTCACATACTCCCTTGGAGAAATGGATGTTTGGTATATCACCAAATAATCTATGCTTTCTATGTTGTTTAATGTATCTAAAATTCAAATGTCCAAAACTTTCGTGCCATATCCTACTACTTTCATCAGCATGAGTAAGCAGTAAAGCATAATTAGGTTCAATGAATTCAGAAAATGTATACAATCTAGACTGATGATTTACCTCATCGGTTGCAACCCTGGAGTTGGTTTGCATGTCATAGATTTCCACAACATTTGGTGTGAAGATGACTTTCTTTCCAGTGCCAGAAGTTGTCATATGATATACGGAGAGAAGGTTGACAGAAAGTTTGGGAACATGTAGGACGTTCTCGAAGTTTCCATTGGTGAGTTCAATCCTTCCTTTGCTGGTGACTTCAATAGAAGAGTTTTCCCCCATCAGAATAGGAGGAACTTTGCATGCATCCGATGAAGAATAGATTTCTTCTAAGGAATCCATGTAATGTGATGCTCCTGAATCTACGATCCAAGCATCGGGAGAGGAGTTGATGGCAATCAAGGCATGGCTAGAATTGCCTTTCTTGGAATTCAGATCTTCTATCTTCTTCTTCTTTGTACCCTCGGGGATGCGATCTCCAAGTTTGTTTTGCTGAAGTATTTGAGACATCAGATCTATATTTTTTTGCATGCATGCAAATTCCAAATGGAATCCTTTCTGAGAGTATGTGCATTTCTCTCATTTTCTTCTATTTTCTCCTTTGGATCCGGAGGCATTGGTGAAGAGTTTTGCGTACCCTTCCTTCTTTGTATGTGCATGAGATTTCCTCTTATATTTATCTTTATATTTCTTATATTTGTGGCTTCCATCATGCACAGTGAGTGCATGTGCCCTTGGGCCTTTGATTGTGCCCATGTTGATGAGATTGGTTTGCTCTTGTGTCAAGGATTCGATAAAGTCCTCAAGAGAAGGCATCTTCCAGGTGGCTCCAGAGTTGAATATGACAGTATGGAATGTGGATACGAATGCAGAGAATTCAGTTCCAAGATTGGAGAGAATGGTGAGAACCATTTGTTTCTCCTTCGTTGATTTATTAACCCCGCAAGCCTTGAGTTGCGACTGTAAATCCTTGAATTTTGTAAAGAAATCTTGGATATTGTCGAAGTTTTTTGGATCCAATGTGAGGAGATCCACCTCCAGCATGTGTCCCCTCATCTCATCATGTTTTCCAAATATCCCTTCCAATATTTTCCAGGCTTCATTGGGAGTCTTACAGGAAGATATGTGAAAAAAAAGATCGGGGAGAAATAAGACTGCAAATTGTTCTGAGTGTCTCATCCATGCGATTTAAGTACTTGGATTTTTCTATGGTTGATGTTGGTTCTTTATATGTATTCATGGTTAAACTACACAACCCTTTGGATTGGAGATGTATGGCTATTTTCTCCTTCCATTCAAAATAGTTGTAAGGTGTAAGAATGAATTCTTTTTGGAATTCCATCTTTCCGCTGTCTTCAATCTTTTGTACCTGCAAATTGTTTTGGTGTAGCTTTTTCTTAGCAGTCCGTCGGCTCTGATACCATGTAAATGTGTTGAACCTAAACATAATATATCTAGATAAACAATAATACACACATTTGCAAAGAGAACTGGAGAAACAAGAAGAAGGAGAGAAAGAATGGATGAATTCTCATTAACCATTGTGAATAATGAACAATTTACACATGATATACTATGTATATCTCAATGAGTTAGACTTGAGGTGAACCAATGTGCCATGGTGGTGGTCTAGAGTGATCTGGACACACACCAATAGTTACAGGAGTGAATTTCCACCTATTCTAGTCTCTTAGGCAGTTACGGGAGTGAACTGCCACCTAGTTGACATAACTGACTGAACATAGAGTAGTGAGGAGTTAACTCAGGGAATCAAGTCTAATGCACCACTCTGGTGATGATACCAAAGAAAGGTCGAATTATCATGGTGATGATCCCAATGTTTCATGGTGATGATCCCAATGCAACATCTAAACTCAACTCAACCAGTCAAACTGAAGTGTCAACTGAAAGAGAATATTCTCCAGGTGGAATATTCTCCCCTAAAATATAGGAGCCCGGATAATGACTAATTATGACTAATAAACAAGGAATAACCATAGGAAAAATAAATCCTAGGTGTGTGTGAAGTAACTCCAACAGTCAAGAGTCCTTACACGTGGTTGAAGGGAATAAGATGTGGTTGTGTAAAGGGGACCATGTAAATGTTCCACATTGTAGGGAATTTTAGTTTCAACAAGAATCAAATCCTTCTATGGGTACCTAGTACACAAGACAAATGGAGAAGAAATTGAGGCTCTTTTATTGATTTGGTTTACTCATCATGTTGCATTTGAATTGAGATCCTATGAGGGTGTATTCATTGTCTTTGCAGGACCTTGTTTGGTGGACATATTTGGAAGAACAAGCCTAGGTTGGGATTCCTTGGGGTTTTAATCCCATATGTTGGATACCAGGGCCCACACACCGGATGATGATGACATGACTTTGGAGGCCTAAGAGACACCTTGGAGAATCTCAACTATCCCCTACAATCCAAACAACTTGGCCTTTGGAGGCCTAGCACACTCATATCCAACTCATTGAATTGACCTCTTGGAGGGATATGTGTGGCAATAGAAACATAGAGTGGAGGAGTTAACTTGTTCAAGATTTCTTTTAATTCAAGCTCGCTCCCTTCACTTTATGCACCTTGATATAGAGTGGAGTTAACTTGTTCCCTTCACAAGATTTCTTTTAGTATAAGCACCTATTGACCTGGAGTGGTGCACTGCTTAAGTGTAGAATCTTCAAGTTGAGCACCCCAAATTCATTCCACTATCAGGAGGGAAGAGGGGTGTTCCACAACAACCCTAGTTCAATTGAGAGACCATTGCACATTAACAATAAATTTGGTTTTCTAAGGCATTTTTTGTTGTTGTTTCTATCAACTATAATATCTTTCTATCCAATAGATATCCCATTGTCATAGTACACCATGCTCAATAAAAGACTCACAATATTTTTAGCTCATCCACTCTTTTGATTGCTTACTAGATTCACAAGATTTGACTTGCAAGTTTTGTTGAGATTATGTAAGAAATTTTCCTTTTTAACTTATCAGCTTAAAACCCCAAGTATAAGAATGGATCAATGAATATGTTAGCCTCTAAAAATATTCCAATGTCCAAAAAACATTCATAGACTTCTTAAAAGGTAACTATGCTTTTTACCATGCATTTTATAAGTGTTATTTATTGATAATCATGTATTGTTTTCCCTTGACAAAGTCTGTACTTCACATTCATCCATGTTGCATGGGGTTGATCATGTAGAGATCTTCCAATTACCATAAGAACAAGTAGTAACACTTTGTGTTCTACTATTTCCTATAATGGAATTGTTTCTAATTTGTAGCATTTGATTTAATGAAGGAACAAGTAACTCTTTGACTATGTTTTAATTTGATGTTTTTGTAACAGATTTATGCTTAAATGAAAAAAAGAATATAATGAACATAACATTTGGCTGTCTCAAAAATGATAAGCCAAACAACTAGCATCGAGAATTCATCTCTGATTTGTTTTCCATACACAAATAATTGTTTGTCTTTTGTTATTGCATTGGTGCTCTATACATCAATGATTATTCACCACATTGTTGCCTGTCAATTTCATGTATCTTTCAAGGAGTGCTTTCTCTGAACATGGAGGATGGAACTTCATACTATAGAAATTCATAACATGCTTCTGATTGAATTAGTAATGTGAATTTAGATGTTGAAAGGCATAACGGAATTTCTTCTCTGGAAATGGAAATGGAAATGCATAGAGGAGTTAAATTGATAATGGAAATGCATCTCAATCATTGATTGTGTTAATTAATAAATTCTAATTTGGTTTCTTTAATTTGTCAATAGCTAATAGAATAGAGGAGTTAAATCCTATGGACTATTTAATACAAATCAAAGATAATAGTATTGGAAGTTTTCTGAGAAGAGTTGGCGATGGTGTCCCCCTTCTCAGTCCTTGCATAGAGTAGTTGTAGCAAGGCTGAGCAGTCCCTGCCCATCCTCTACGAGTTAGTTTGGAGGTGATATTGATAGAACCAAATTCCCTAAGGGATGTTTTGAAAATGCGAATAAGAATCCATGATTATAAATCACCTCAACATGGGTTGGGGCCCACTTATGGGATATATAACATATGAAAGACTATGCGTAGTTATGTTTGTTATTGGGATATGGTCTCAAAGTGGACCCTATGTTGGTGGATTTCTTTTAAGTGCCAGGTTAAAAGGCTCCACTGATCTCAAGCATTGTGTGAAAGGTTTTTTGATAGCCATCTTTACACATGTCACACTCTAAAGATTGTGAGTGAATCTTTACACATGCCATCATTAGCTGATCTCAGTGCTCAATGCTTTTTAATTAGATTCTTTGTATTCTTTTATCTATTTTAATACAAGATAAGCATGGTGCACTACTTGGAGTTTCTTTGTGCTTTTCGAGATATATTTTCATGTACATGTTGGGAACTTTCTCTTGACTAACTTTCTTGTTCATGGATGAGGATTAGACCCATGAAAACTAGGTGTAATCATCTGGACAAATTTAGCATGCTTTTAGGGTTTTTGAGGTGATGTTTCATGGCACATATTATGGGTCTTGAGATATTCTTGGATAAGTTTTTGGATGGTTCCTCTCTCATCTACAGGAGAAGGAAATTTCAGATAGATAGGGGGATTAGTTATTTTTTAGGCTTCCCACTTCTTGCACTTTCACTTCAGTATTCCACATTCTACTCCCTCTCAAGTCAGATTAGACACTTGGTTTGAATGGGATTATTCAACAGTATACAACCCACCCACTGTAATTTAAAAAAAAATCCTTTCTTTTCCAACATATATACCCTGTATTTTGTTCGTCATTCCCTTCCCCCGTTTCAGGGGTATGCTAGTATTACTACATGACCATTACTTAGATTTTGAACCTTTTGGACATTATTGCAACTCTCGCTCCAATACTAGCACAATCAAATTGGTTGATTGTAACATATATGGGTTCTACCTATGTGCCCATGTCTCGATAACTTGATAAGAAAACATGTATTAGGCCCATGATTTATGTCCTAACCTTGGAATTATAGAAAGAAGGGTTATCTTTGATCAATAATTGTTCCTTTTCTTTGTAGGCTGACTGATCGACATAGCCTTAAACTAGTTATATTCAAGTGCAAATACACGTTCCTTTTAGACATAAAGGCTGGAGTTTGGGGAATCTTTGTATTCAGCGGCATGACCCTGGAGGAACGATAGGAACAATCCAACCTGGGTGCCTTCATATGGAGGGACCCCGAAAAAATCAATGCAATGAGTTCACAGGCGCGAAAGTGGGCCTTTATATATTTGATTTCTTGATACCACAAAAAACCATGAACAGGTTCGTAAATACACAGGTTCATTCCTCGAGCGTATATGATCAAGCTATATTCAAATTTTTTTTTAAGACCTATAGAAGGCGTGGAAATAGCGACGTAAGTTCATCACAAGACATTGATAATTTTATTTACTTTGCCACGCTTTTTCGTCGAAAGTATGGCATCTGTGTCATAAGTTGTTGGTGGGTTTTTTCTCTACCACGATGTTTCGTCGCTATTGCCATGATTTTTCGTCACACTTTTCCACTCTTTTTCGTCGTAAGTATGTAATCTGCGTCGTAAGTTGTTGGTGGGTTTTTTCTCTGCCACACTTTTTCGTCGCTATTGCCATGATTTTTCGTTGCAACTTTCCACCCTTTTTCGTCGTAAGTATGGCATCTGCATCACAAGTTATTGATGAGTTTTTTTCTTTTCCATGCTTTTTCGTCGCTATTTCCATGATGTTTCATCATTATTGCCATGATTTTTAAGGAAAACCTATATTTAGTATGATGAAATGTGGCAGGCTTCTGTTGTCATTGTTTCCACAAATACCTGTTGTGTGGCTATTGTGACAAAAAAGTTCCACGGAAAATAGTATTTTCCTTCGTGGAAAGTGTGACGAATATGTGTGGAAATCAAAATGAAAAATCGTGGAAAATTTGTTCATATGTAGTAGTGAGAGTCTGCATATCGAGTTACTTATGTGTTGACATGATCAAACACTTCTGTCAAAATAGTGTTGACCTTGTAGTTATGCACCTGCTACAGTAATTGGTGTCTGGAAATTATTTGACATTGGTTAAGTGTAAAGTGTTTGATATAGACTTGAACAATTGTCTTTCTACAGATACAAATAATATTAATCTTGGGTTTTATTTCTGGTAAGTTAAAGAAGATAATTGCTTAATTCAAAATGTTACTGAAACATTTATCATGTGTATTCTTATTGTTACTATTTCATAATATATATATATATATATATTCCTTCCCAACATTCATACAATACAAATAAGAATCAATCTGGATCTAAGAATCCATCCGCCTTTGTATCATCATTGTGTATGAAATTTTTAAACGTATGAAAAGAATCAAGACCTATACGAATTCTCTGTTATCCTTTACTATCAAGGCATGTAAAGTGAAATCTCAGGAATAACAATTATCAATATACAATTTTTATAGGGAGATGCTCAATACACTCAATTTCTCTACGCATGTTTAAAAAATATAAAAATTACTAAATAAGATCAGAATCTAAAACATTTGGCTCAAGTAAAACCAACTTACCTGACCAACAAATCATAACATATCAAATAACTGAAACAATTTGAGTACCATAACCGGAAAAGTAAAAAGTAAATTGTTGATGATCTTCAATACAGAATCTTGCGCAATTCTTGTTCCTTATTCTGCCAATCCCAAGACTTCATCGGTACCTCCCAACCAATGCTAGGGGTACTCTTCTTCCCCCTTAGACCCCCGAGCCACAAAGGGGCCACACACAAAAATACAAATCTAAACTAGCACAAGCTTTCCCTTGCAAGGAGAGGCTTCCACCTCTTGCACAAGCTTGTAGCCTAACTCACACAAGTAAACTTATTCAATATAAATTTCAATAACATTTCATTCATCGAACAATAGGGTGCCTTTCATTCTTCGTCACCATTCTTTTATAAAAAAATCGGTATGACACTTGTCTTCTCATACAATATTAACTAATTTGAAATTACATTTTTAAATAGTATTCACCCACAACACATGTCACACTTTCCCCAAGTTGCACATATTTAATCCCTTTCTAATTTAATTATTTAGGCCCTTTCCCTCAACTACTCAATTAGTTCCTAGATTTTCTCCTAGTTGTCCCTTAGTTCCCCAATTTATCTTTTATTGTGTCTCCAAACTAATTTACAGTTGGAGTCTGATTAGGACTCTTCTCTTGGATAGGATTTAGAGTCTAGATTGACTTATAATTCTAACTCTATGTTGACTACCCATTCTCTCATGAAAATATTTCTTTTAATTACAAAATCATTTTTATTAATTTCATGCACACATTGTGCACATGCCTTAAATTTTATTCTCCCTTCTCTAGATTTATTTAGCCTAATATCCTTTAGACCCATTTCTATAATTTGTTTAGGAATAACATTTTTGTCTTTGGTTTTTATTACGTTCCCTTTTATAAATTAATATAAAATTATTTAAATTCATAATCTCTTTTCTATCAGTTCTAAATAAATGTTTTATTTTCTACGGTCTTCTATATGTTTAATAACTCACTATTTTATTCATGCAACGTGCCCTTCAAGATGCACCTTCGTGCTCCAAGGGTTCCACTCGCCAATTGAATTAGTTTGGAAGTTATCTGATGCTTGGAGTCAATACTCCACTTGTCAACCTTTTGTGAGACTAAGGGATTACCGAGGAATAACGAATCTTCCTTATTGCGCACCCTTCATAAATCCTCGTGAGCGACTGTCTTAGTCTTCCCTCATGACATTGTGAACCTCTCGGAACAAGCTAGTCATTAACCTTCATTTTAGGTCACGACGGGAGTGATAGTAGGATGTAACAGTGATGTTGCCACACCTCTCCCCAATCTATCTGATATCTATGTATGGCCCCTTTACTCCATATGTGAGTCGGATTAGCAAGCGTCACCATTCTTGCATCCACTAAAAATGATAATATTAATAATTAATATACATTAAATCCATAACTGAATCATCATCCTAACACATGCGTAAATAAAACAAGTACTCATAATCAAAGTAAATAATCCACTCCTTGACTCAATCCAGAGTCCAAGAAAATCTGTCGATGCCATCAACATCCTCATCATGTCACACTTCCTTCACACTAAAGAAACCTTATCATAATACATGTCAATTCTATACACCAATATAAATTACATATCATTCCAATACTCAATCATAGGATAACCTCATAAATCAAAACAAATAATCATAATGTACAATGTTTAACTAGATCACTTGCATGCAAGTGTCCTTAAAGAATAAACAATGTTATGAAAATGTGATCAGTGGAACTGGATGTTACAAAAACCAATTTAGATACCTAAACATTTAAAAAAATTAGTTGATGATGTTTTTTATTGACCCCGGAAAAAAATTACAACCACTAGTCACAAAGAGACATAATTGTATGGACTATTGAACATATTAACCATTTTTAGAAAATTGGATGCATATGTGGTTTACGATATTTGATAATCCTCATTGGAATAATAGGGAGGTGCCTCTATATTTCCTCATAAATTTATGGGTATATTTAATGTTAGGTCTCCATGTCAACTATTTTGACATTAGTGAATTCCAAGGGGTGGTTCCTGGGTCCACATAGGATAGACAAAATGTTAGACATGACCCCTTTTCTAGGTTCTCTTCCTCTTAAGAGAAGGACTAACCTCCCTTCCCAACATCTTCCCATCACATAAATCATCAACTAGAGACAAACATCCATATCCACCTTGACTTGTAGCCTAGTGCAACATGACACTTATATAGAATTCTCCCTCTAGGCGAAACCTACCAGTGATGTTGGGGGAGGTCCTAGGCTTTGAAGCCCTATAGTAGTGTCCTTCTAGGAGAGTGAACAATGGTATACTAGGTGTGCATGTGACCCTCATAGATGCTTTCACTACGAGAAGAATTATTATGGACTAATGGAGGCCAATAGACATCAGAGTTTCATCGTGGGGGTTAGTATACTAACCATATCTATGTTCTTCATTGATTATATACACATATAGTTTATTGTGTATTTGTTTCCATATCTAATTATATGATGCTTGAAGTTACTACACTTGTATAGAAGAAACTTGACACTGCTGTTACACATCTATTTTTAGCACTACCAAGTGTCACAATTTCATCACCATGTGGGAATATTTATCATGATCCTTACACATGTTGGGGGAGAAATTTATCATTTGAAGGTCTAAATACTATCTTTCACCTTAATTTATTGGCCCATTTTTAGTATCATCGCTCCCCTGTCCATATGAAAAGGAGGATGAACCCTTTTCATCGCTCCTTGCTTAGTTTTATGGGAGAGATACTATCAACATGTGCTCAGTTCTAAGGGAGCGATGAAGTGGTTACAACCAATCAACCTTATTATAGAAGTAATATTCGGGAAGTTTGACTTGGTTTGGTAAAGTATTCGATTCATCTCTATCCTCTCCATCCTAGGAAAAAAACAAATCCCAACTTGATAAGCCAAATCCCCATTTGATCCAACCTCTTCGAACATTGTCCTATGGTTGTTATGCCTCAACTCCTATATAATGGAGGTCGTTCTTGGGTGAAAGGGGAGGAATAATTTAGGAGTATCATACTTCTGGTCTTGTGACATTCAAAGGGTTGGAAAGGAGATCTTGAAGGATCTATCACAACATCAACATCAATTGTGTAAGTTATTCATTGCTTTCTATATAATATAACTTGGCTTATTCCTCTCATGCTTATTGTATGCATATCTATTTTTTCTTAGTTCAATATAGACAGATCTATTTTTCCTAAAAGTATATTGTGGAATAAGGAAGTGTTGTTTTGTCTCTTGAAAGATTTCTCTTGCACCATGAGCTTGGACATTAAGATCAAGGGATGGAGCAGTGAGGACAAACAACTGAAGGGAGGTAGTTCAACTATCCCGTTCTTTCATATTCTCTTCTCATTTTGTTTGCGGGAATACATAATAGATTTATGGGGAAAGTAGGGAACCATTTGTTACCGTCTGTCTTGGATCAAAGGAGTCTTGATCCAAGGGGGGTTCCACCTATCTGCAGGGGAAAATTTTCCATAATAGAAACTTGCGACCATACTGAGGATCACTCATTTTAATATTTCCTTATTGTTTTCTATCCCTTTTAATTTTTGTTTTTTTCTTGATCTTTTTGGAATGTATGCATCTTCTTTGAATTCTCCCCTTCCCTCATCATCATTGGGAAGCTTTGTGAGTCAAAAAACTGACCCTTTCTCATATTTGGGCGAGGTTTGTGTCTTTTTCACCACTTTCTAGACTTCATTTTATCCCCCTCTGATTATACCCCTCTCTTAGTGTCTCGGGGAGTGATGAAACCTTGATCATCTCCCTGTATGAAGTGTTACATAGGTGATAATCCTCTCTCTGAGTGGATTTTGAGCTTGACTTGCCTCTTTTTTGTTAGATTTATGTCTTAGAACCTTATATCATAGTCCTTCATGCATGATTGTGACCTTTATTGATTGAAGTTTAGGGATTATCATATTTTTTTTTGCCTCTTTCGAGTTTCCATATCCTATCAAATTGTGAAGAGTACATGAATTTCCTAGGTTAAATCGATCATTTGGCCAAGTGTATGTCATCATTAGTTTGATCCTTATCATCTGTAGGAATTAAAATTTATATCATCTTGATTCCAAGGCCTTGTAAGTGTTTTAATTATTTGTTTTTGGAGTCCTTTTCATTGATTTGGGGTTTGCATATGTTGCATTAAGCCTCATTGTTGAGTTTCTCACACTTATCCTCTTGCGAAAACTTTTGATCCCTTGAGTGCACTCCTAAACTCTTTGGCCTTGCTACAACTTTGTCTTTATCTTTGATCTTTGCTACTTGAATTTTGAGGTTTCAAAAAGTGGTTTTCCTTTACTTTATATTTTTGGGTTCTTGTTTGAATGTGTGTTGGAGGCATTCTTGCATTTGAATTCTTTGACTTCTTGTCAACTTTTTGAGTGCATCTTTTGTTTGCATCTTTTTTCTTTGTGATCATTTACATCATTGAATTCTTTCATTTTGTTTGAAAGTAAGGAAGCGAAAAAGTGTTGCATTTGAAAAACAAACAAAAGAAAATATTGCATTCTATAGGGGCATGATCAAGCTTGCACTTTAAGAGAATTAAATTTCATTGTGCATACACATCTAGGAAAGAAAAAGACTCTCCTCTTTACCATAGTTATAATTCATCGAAAAAAATATATTTTCATTTCATTTTTTGTGCACAGTTTAGGGTCGAGTCATAACACCATCTAGTCCACTTCTACTTACCATATTTAGTAACAAACAACCATTAAAAGGAACGAGGAACATAATCTAAAATCAATTAGATTTATTTTTTCTCTTTGATAGAAAACCAACAAGTCTAGTATTTTAGGGCCTTGATAGTAGGGTGGAGAGTTAACTCTTCAAGGCCATAAGAACGAGACTATAGAATACTAGAGAGTGTAAAATATAGTAGTAACAATTAACATTAGTTAGGAAATCTCCTCTAACATAGGAGTCAAACAGGAGGTTAAGCGAAGTGACCGATTGAGATTTCCCCTCTTTCGTTTTCCTAGTGGGACCACTGCAAGTTTGGGGCTTTGAAGAGTGGT
>SNQJ01S0076008.1:0-23577 GCA_010110895.2 Picea sitchensis | reverse complement strand
AAATGTTCAAGTACAAGATGATTCAAAATGAAAATGTCTTCTTGGTATATATAGGAGACTAGGAGGTATAATTACAAATAATGGCCTAAAGCCGACATGATTAAAATAACATTACTAATCTAAATTACAACTAATGGCCTAAAGCCAACATAAATAAAATAGCATTACTAATCTAATATGCCCCAATTAAGGGGTAATGAGCCAATATTAGGGCTTAACATTGAACCTCGCGGAGAAGACCCTAGAGTCATTGTTATCACTAGAGGAGGCTCTATTACAGGTGAAGATAGATTGACCTAAGGAAATACTACAGAAGACTCAGGAGTCCAGAAAGCTACAGAGAAGACCCAAAATTTTGATGCAAAGAAAGAAAGACAAATATTTGAGGAGGCAAGAAAAGAGTTCAAATCAGACCAAGGCTCTTCATCAAAGACACGTCCACAAGTAAGAGAATATGGAATTCCTATGGCATTCGATCAGTCTGCTTGGCCAAAAGAAGGAAAAGAGGTAAGAAAACTCATGGAATTTTTATATACTTGTATTAAGTTGATTCAGGATGAGAGCACTATAAAAGAGCTACAAAATTTAATCAGACAGTATGATATCAGAAGGATGGATCCCTTAATGAATAAATAAGTACATCAACTATCCAAGAGGAGAAGGAAAAATAAGGAACTACACTTGAATGCTCAGATAGGAGAATATGATATGGACTATGCAGTCCTCGACTTAGGGTCGGAGGTCAATGTCATGACGAAACAAACCTGGGCACTGATGGGAAAATCGAAGTTGATCTATTCCCCTATTAGACTTAGGATGCCTAATCAGCAACCTGTAAGCCCCTTTGGAATATTGGAACATGTCCCTGTGGACATCGACGGAGTAAGAACATTTTCATATTTTGAGGTAATTGAGATAGTTGATGACAGTTGCCCTTACCCTGCGCTATTAGGAATTGATTGGGCTTTAAATAATTCCACTGTGGTTGATTTAAAGAAAATATGTATGACGTTTGAAAGAGATGGCCTTAGGCTCATTGCATCTTTAGATCCAGATGAAGGTCAGCGATACATAGAACCTATCAGAGAAGAAGATCATGCATACAAACTAGAAAACATATACAAATTAACAACCAGACAGCAGGATTACATTAATACCACGGTCGATGGAAACCTAAGATGGAGAAGTGACAACGCATGTTCATCAGATTCAGAAGAAGCATTGGAGAACTGGCAGAACAGAATGTATGAAGTATCTACAAGGATATGTGCTAGATTAACCAGAGAAGTTCATTGGATCGACACAATAGTAAGTAACTTGCCCACCTTTGATGGTATGAACCCTTTAGAAACCTTCTTGTCGAAATTCGAAGAAAGTGTACCAACGCAACAATGCTTGCTGGAAATGGATGAGGCCTTGAAAAAAACATTAGCAAGATGGTGGGGGACACACAAAAACAACATTACAAAATGGGTACAATTTCGTACCCTGATGACTGCGCAGTTCTCAACACAAGTGGAAGGCTGCAAAGTTCGGTACACAGGTCGATGCTGCCCAAAGGACCATGTGAGAAGTTGTGAGGAATCTTGGAGAACCATTCCCCAAGAGAAGTGGGTGCACAAGTTCATTAGCACACTAAACACAACCCCTATCAACTAGTACCTTCAAGCGGAGCTGCGCCTCATCACTGCAGATTGGGAAGGTATGACTCAGAACTTTGTAACCACCTTCTTATTTGACAGTCAATATCTTTCAGTAGATCAAGTGTTACAGATTGTAAGACAAAAAGTATTTGAGGAGGCCTCTAGCCTCCCTTTATAACAAGAAGAGGATGAATGGACTGCGCCTCTCCAGAAACTGCAAGGATGTTACAACATCAATGCTGATGAAGACGATGATCCTAGGAAGGTGAAAATTGTCAAAACAGAAGGCCAGAGAGATATAGAAGGACTAGGAGTTGAGCTACCATTCATTGGACAGCCGATCAAGATCAAGAAAGTCAACATTGGAACAAAACAGCCATCGAATCTTGCAAATGTTGGAGATTATTGGGATGCTACTACTATTGACAAGATAACAGAGTTACTGCATGAATATCATGACTTGTTTTCGACCAAGTTCACTGATATGAAGGGCATTAAAGGGCCTATGGGAGAAATGAGGATCCCTTTGAAACCAGATGCAAGACCAGTCAAATAGAGACCATACAGATTGAACCCTAAATATAAGAAGAAAGTGAAAATTGAGCTCGACAGAATGTTGGAAGCAGGAATTATAGAACCTGTTGAAGAGTCAGAATGAATTAGCCCTATGGTGGTACAAGACAAGAATAAAGGAGATATCAGGATCTGCATAGATCTCAGCAAGTTGAATGATGCATGTTTTCATGATCCCTTCCCCACACCATTCACTGATGAAGCGTTAGATAATGTGGGAGGCCAGGAGGTATATTCTTTTACAGATGGATTTTTCGGATACCATTAGATCTAGATTTGCATAGGAAGATCGCCATAAGACCACATTTGCAACATAATGGGGATCCTGCCAGTATACAGTGATTCCATTTGGATTGAAGAAGTCCCCAGCCATATTTTCCAGGGTGGTGGTCGAAGCATTCAAGGAGTTTCTGCATAAATTTCTAGAAGCATATTTTGATGATTGGATTATTTTTAGTTTATTGAAAAATCATATTGAATGTCTAAGGCTAATGTTGGAAAAATGCAAGCAGTGTCAAATTGACTTGAATATGAAGAAGTGCATCTTCTTCTCACCATTTGGAGTGATATTAGGTCATATTGTATGCAAGCAGGGATTGTTGGTTGATCCATCGAAAATTGCCATTATAGTTGATCTACCCCCTCCTACTTCAGTCAAACTACGCACTGCACTGGGACATACTGGATATTACAGGAAGTTCATTAAAGGATATGCCTAGATTACAACACCCATGGAGAAGATTTTGAAGAAACACTGACAATTTCATTGGAAAGGGGAGTGCTAGTGGAGCTTCGACACACTGAAACATAAAATGGTTACGGCGCCTATTCTGGTTTTTCTAGATTGGAGCAAGGAGTTCCATGTGCATGTCGATGTGTCTTCTATTTCCTTAGGAGCAGTGTTATCACAACCTGGGGAAGGATATATTAACCATCCGTTAGCTTTTTCTAGAAGGAAACTATCCACGGCTGAGATTAATTACACCACCATTAAAAGAGAAGGGTTAGCCATGGTGTATGCGTTGCAAAAATTTCACCACTACTTGTTGGGAGGACACTTTAAAATGTTTACTGATCACTCTGCGCTGAAATACCTAGTTAACAAGCCAGTGTTGGGGGGGGAGAATATGCATATGGATTTTGCTATTTCAGGAATATGACTTTGAGATCGTATTTAAACCAGGAATAATGAACAAAGGTCATGACCACTTGTCAAGGTTGGAACATGGCGAAGAGCCAACCAGTTTGGAGGATGCATTGTGAGATGCACAACTATTGGCCATTAGAAATATTGATGACCACTTTGAAAATATAGTCTAGTTCCTATCAACAGGAATGACACCTAGTGAGAATACAATTCCCCAGAAAAAATAACTAGTAGTGCGCGCTGCCGACTTTTCACTTATAACTCAATAGCTATACAAAATGGGACCTGATGCGAAATTGAGAAGGTGTGTTATGGAGGCAGAGCGACCATTGATCCTTTTTGAAGCTCACAAAGGCATCGTTGGATGACACTACGCAGGGAAAGCAACTGCACAGAAGGTTCTTAGAGCTAGCCTTTGGTGGCCTACCTTAAATAGAGATGCTAAAGACTATTACAGAGCCTGTGATGTATGCCAAAGAGTTGGGAAACCGTCCAGAAGAGATGAAATTCCCTTAGCACCACAACTGGCCCTACAAGCATTTGAGAAATGGGCCATTGACTTCGTGGGACCTATAAACCCACCATGCAAGAGAACAGGATCAAGGTACATCATTACTACGATAGAATATTTGACCAGATGGGCCAAGGCAACAGAAGTTAAGGATGTTGGGTATATGTTATATTCTTTGCATGTGTGTGTGTGGGTGTGTCATGTTCGAAAACTGCGTCTGATGATCCCTCTAGTAGTTCTCTTTGTGTCGTGTGTGTCGGGTACTTCCTAGGGGGGTCCCGGGGGGGGGAGAAGATATGGCCCCCCTGGCTACGCACAACGTTCGGGGCAGTGACCTGAAATTTGTTTTGGGCGGTTTTTGCTATTTTTAGTGGATTTTGCTATTTTTAGCAGTTTTCTAAATTAATCTCGGATTAAGGGATTAGGGTTTTGGTATCTACGGAATACCTAAAAACATTGTATATATTGTATGGTGAATGGTGAAATTCGATATAATGAATATAAGAAAGTTTTTCCTCGGTTGAGGGTTTCCAGTATAAATCTCTATGTACTATGTGAATGAGGCATTGATTAATTTTTGTTGTGCTTAAGAATCTATATGCATTGCTTTACTTCACAGATTTAAAACTTACAAAGGACTGTAGTGCAACTACGGCTGCGTGCTTAATATTTGATGACATCATAACCAGGTTTGGATGCCATCATAACCAGGAACACATTTCATAAATAAAATAGTTGAAGCCTTGACTGAGGAATTTGCAGTCCACCATCAGAAGAGCATGCCTTGCCATCCACAAGAAAATGGGACAGTGGAAGCGTTTAACAAGATCTTGGAGATAGCACTGACGAAGATTTGCAGTGTTAATAGAGATGACTAAGATTTAAGAGTACCAGTGGTACTATGGGCCTATAGAACCACTTGTAAGAAGCTAACAATGCAGACCCCTTTTAATTTGGTGTATGGTCTTGTAGCCATTGTCCCAATGGAATATTTGGTACCAAGCTTAAGAATTGTTTCCTTTACAGATATGGATGACATTGGTGTTGTTCGAGAAAGGATTGCACAGTTGGTCGAACTAGAAGAAGAAATATTTATTGCAGGATTCCATCAGGAAGTACAGAAGGAAAGAGAGAAGGCCTACCATGATAGACACATTAAGAAGAAGGCATTTAAGCAAGGTGATCTGGTATTGGTATATGACAGTAAATTCATGAAGCATCCAGGAAAGTTCAGAATGCATTGGCTTGGGCCTTATGAGGTCACCTATGTTATTGAAGGAGGAGTTGCGTAATTTAATACTTTGAATGGAGAATGGAAGGAAGGTTTGGTGAACGGGAGCCGGTTGAAGTTGTATTATGACAACTAGTTGCCTCATAGCTCTAAGTAAAAGCATGAGGAAAAGGGTCTAGGTACCAGGTGTAGTTGAAATTGGGTACCAAACATAGAAAAGACAGTCTGCACAAGGAAGGAGAGGAGGCATAGAGTAGAAAGAAAAGGTTGCACTACATAGTCTGAAGTCAAAGTAAAATAGAAAGATCAGATCTGGAGTGCCTCGGAACGAGTCACGAGTGAGTGTTGGGGGCCTGTTGGCTCTTGCTAATGGAAGTAAGTGAAGTTTAAAGAAGAAAAGACAAAATGTGAACTGCGTGGAAGACACAGTGACTATTACTGGGTCGATGTGAGCAAAAGAGCAGAAAAGACGGAGCGAAGTAAAAGCAAGCAAGCCGATGGACGAGGAGATCGAGGATGACAGATCAGCAAGGAATAAGGATTGTGGACAACTCAACAACCAGAAAAAGACATTATTGGATGCTTTGGATCACCGCACGAGGAGGAAGGAAAGACAGGTTGGCAAAGCCCTGAAAACATGGGTCAAGTTGACCTAGGGTTTTAGACACCTAGGGTTTTGGTATCTAGGGTTTTTGACACCTAGGTTACTGAAACCTAAGGATGTTGGTGAGTGATTGTAATGTATAAATAGAGGTCTAAAGGACCTGGGATGGGTTGTTGTTGGTGTTACGATTCTTGTTCTTGTCTTTGTCATTGTGTGATCGAGTGAGTAATATTGAGTGAGAGATAAGTGTTGAGTACGAGAGCCTTCTGTATTGTAAGATCTTCAGTTGGGTGCGAAGATCAACCCTACAACTGGGTGTGTAGGGCGGGGAGAGATAGCGAGGAGAAGAGAGAAGATATGCTAGCTGAGAGCGCAGACAAGAACTATATGCTTCATCTTAAGCTATTATAAAGAACAGTTCTATGGACGTAGCCCTAGAGAGAGGGTGAACCACATATATCTTTTGAAATGTGTGACTGATGTTATGTTATTTTCCCTTTGATATACTGCTATTGCATTACTATGTTAGATCTGATAGATAGTTGTGTGGAGTAGATCTAAGATGATAAGTGATATATGCATGTTGTACTGTTCTAGTATTAGATCCAGTTGATATTCCCCTTGGTTGTAGACATCTTTTTCCTGCAACCCCCCCATAGTTGCTTCGGGTGAGACTGCATCTGCTTCGCAGGTGTTTCCGAAAGGGCTAGTAGTTAGGACTTGTTGGTGCGCTCTTGGATCTGAACCCTGGGTCTACCCCTGTGTCAACACTTGTTATTCTCTCATCTGGTGTCCTCCCTTTCTGAGATCACCTTTCCAATCAGCATCTTTTTTTTCCACGCCATCTCCATTGTTTTGTGGTAGAGGGTTTCCCTAGGTTGCGTTGCTCTTGGGTCAGTTACCCAGTCCATTTCCTAGGTCAGAGCATCCCATGTTTTTCCCTTGAGACTTCTTTCGATTTCCTTTTCCATATAGTTAATGGTCGCTTTCCCTTTCGGTGCAACCAGGGTATGGAAGGTTCCCTTCGCGTCTTTGGCCACCTGCTCCATCCTTGAAACCCATCGGGGATTTTTCTAAGTTCCCTTCCCCGGGGGGTTCCTTTTGTTGTGCATTGAATTCATTCATACCATCCTGTCTAGCCTATGGAAGATCCTTTGTTGGATTCTCAACTTGTTTCCCGCCCTTGTGTCTATGGTGGTTTTTGCAGTTGCACTCTTCTATTTACATATATTCCTGTTGTTTCTTCTCTTATTGATATTTCCTTGTTGTGATTTCATCCTTCTAAGCATGGTCTACCCATAGAGGTGAGCCTTCCTGTCCTTTTTCCTCGTCGCAGTACATATGATCATGATGACTCTGCCACTATCCTTGTACGGACACTTTCCCTTGCTTGCTTCATAACCTAATGAGCATCTCCCCATACATGATCTTTGTCATGGTGGGTCGATACTAGTTTGTGTCAAACCCTCTTAACTTACATCATTTGCAGCCTGCTAAATGTCATCGATACTTTCCCATGGTCTTTCCTCGCAAATCTTACTATTGACATGACCTTGTTTTCATACCCTTAGTTGTTGTATAATCTGATCCTGCATTTTGATTGGTGGTCGCATGTTGGGAAGTCACCTCCTTCCTGGGTCCTTCATGTCGACCTCTGGGTCTTTCGCTCCCCTCCTCAATGTGACCTTTCGTGCTCAAGTTGTTGTCACATTCTTTTGTCGCTAGTTGGAGGCAGCCCATTCTAAATTGTCCTTCCGAGATGTTGAGCCAGGTAGTATCTAGTACCGGTCTGTCTAACCCCTTCATTGGCAATTATGTCCGCCATGCCATTTGTTGATCTACGTACCCAACACAAATCCACTGTGTTAATCATTTGCAGATGCTCCTGAATTTTCTATAGGGAGTGTGCCAAGCACCAGTGTCTCTATACTTTTCCCACTCTGGTTCCATTTTGGATTCTCTTCACCATGTTGATGAACAAGGTGGAGTCACCTTCCATGATAGTGTTGGTCATCCTTTCGCGGATTATAATTTTGATCCCGAGCTCCAGGACTCTAAATTCTGTTGCATTGTTGTTTGAGTTTCCCATACTCCCAGCATATATCTGGATTATGTTTCCGCAACTATCTATGATCATCCCTCCCATCTCTGTCATTCTTGGGTTTCCTTTTGCCACCCCATCAAAATTTAATTTAAGGAACCCTTCCAGAGGTGGTGTCCATTTGCGCTCTCCTGATTGGAGTTGTGGTGGCTGCCTACTTGTGTGTTGTTGCGACCGTATTTTAGGCGAAAAACTTATAGGATTCAGGAGTCCTAGCCTATGAGTTTCACTTTTCCAGTCTGGTAGTTGCGGCTCTGCACCATTTCTCATATTTGTGAGATTATTGCTTCCTTGAGCTTCCCTTTCAGAAGGTTTTCGTTCCTTAAGATTCGTCGGTTCCTTTCTTTCCATATTACCCATATGATCATCCCTGGCATGAGATTCCAGCAGAGGTTCACCATTTCATTTTTTCTATAACTCTCCTTCCATTTATTGATGGTTGTGTTGATGTTGCCTTGGGTCTTATTAAACTCATGAAAGATGCTTGCCGCCCAATCCCAGATCTCTGTTGTGTAATTACATTCATCGAGGAGGTGTTTCATTGTTTCTTCCTTTGCTTGACAGAGATGGCATCGTGATGGGCCTATGAAACCCCTTTTCCTTAGGTTTTCCTAGGTGAGGATTCGGTTGTGAAGTACTAACAATTTGAAAATTTTGTTTTTTGGCCACTGGGGGTTGTCCCAAATCTTTCCCCACTGTTGCGTCGGATCTTCTTGGTCCTGATTCATGATGTAATTGTGGGCTTCCTTTAATTTGAATTCCCCACCATTTTTCCTGCCCCATCTTATTTGGTCCTATTCTTTTGAGACTACAATTTTCCTTTTCCCCAATTCCTCCTCCACCTCCTTCGCTATTGTTGCGATCCAATCTCTATTTTGTGAATTGAGATTGTCCCAGATCCTCCATCTGTCGCGGTCATTTCCTTGTTTCCAATAGTCATGGATTTTGATTTTTCCTTGCGTAGTCATCTCTTGTTGGAGTTCCTCCCTATTCGGATTTTCCATTATGGGTTCTTATTGCCACTCGTCCTCCCAGGATTTGGTTGTTTTACCATTCCTCACTTCCCAGAAGTTGTGATTTTGAATCCAAGTTTTTTTTCTCCATGCAAAATTCCATATGGTTGATCCCTCCCTTGTGCCCATAAAGCAGATTCTATCCCGGTCGTTAATGTCTGGGGCATACTTGGCCTTCAAGAGGGTTGTCCACGGTGTTGTCTTTTCTTTAACCCATCTCCACCAGAGTTTCGCCCCGTAGGCTTGATTAGTTACATGTGGATCTTGTAACCCTAGTCCTCCTTTTCTTTTGGGTTTGTAAACCTTCTCCTAGGCCACAAAGGCCCATTTTTTCTTTCTTTCCTCTCCACGCCATAGAAATTCCCTTTGGATGGTTCTTATTTTTTGGAGTATTCCTTTAGGAGCGGGGAACACTGGCATCATATAGGTCGGAATTTCTTGAAGAACCGCTTTGGTCAGAATAATTCTCCCCACTAGGTTAAGGGATTTGTAAGTCCAGTTTTTCACCCTCTCCTATAGTTTGTTGATCACTCCTTCCCAGGTTGGGAGAGTTTTGTGTTCAAACCCCAAAATATTTTCTAGGTTTCTTTGGATTGTTGGGTTGGTATTGAAGAAGTAGATCATGGATTTGGAGTGATTGATCTTCATTCCCGAGGCTTTCCAAAATTCTTCTAAGATTATTTTATAATCTTTCGCTTCCTTTACCGTGGGTGTACCATGGAGTAAGGTGTCATCAATGAACTATTGGTGCGTGGAGGTAGGGAAATTTTTGAAAGGTTTGATGCCTATTATTTCCCCTTTTTTGGTTGCGATTTTTATGCTTCTACTGAGTCCTTCCATCATCAGAATGAACAGGAAAGGTGATAACAGATCTCCTTGCATGATGCCTTTTGACAGCCAGAAGGGTTTGGCTGGTGCGCCATTGATTAAAAGAGAGTAACTTGTCATTGAGACTAGGCTGACAATCCAGTTGATCCAGTGTTGCGCAAAGCCGAAAGCTTCCAGAGTCTTGACCATATAGTGCCAGCTAATTTTTTCATAAGTCTTTGCTAGTTCAATTTGGATTATCATCCCCCCTCTCCTCTGGAGTTTTAGTGTGTGTATCATCTCATGGGCATGGATGATGTTGTCCACAATTTGTCTCCCTTCTACAAAACCCGCGTGTTCCTGTGAAATCAGTGTGGGTAGGAGAGGTTTTAGTATATTGACTATGACTTTGGATATTATCTTGTAGACCACATTGCATAAAGCTATGGGTCTGTAGCAGTCTGGGGTCCTTGCTTCATTTTCTTTGGGGATTAAAGTAATCATTGTGGCATTTAGCGCTTTCAGAATGGAGGTCGAGCGTCTGGAGTCTTCCACCACCCCATAAATGTCATGTTTGACCACTTCCCAGCAGGCTTTGAAGAATTACATTGTGAAGACATCTTGGCTTGGGGCCTTTCCATTGGGCATCTCCTAGACCACTTGGTTAAATTCCTCCTTAGCGATGGGTTTGTTTAGGTTGATATTTTGTTCCTCAGTAAATAACTTGGGGATGTGTTGAGTTATCCTTTGTATGGCCTTTGTTCTGTCTTGGTTGGGTTCCTGGGCTATCTCCTGGAAGTGGTTTACCAGTATGTTTTCAATCTCCTTGTGGGACTCTCTCTCGATCCCATCCCGATCCTGAATTTTTAGGATTTTGTTATGGGTTCTTCTAGTAATGGTTGTTCTATTAAAAACCTATGTTCTTCTCTCCTTCCTTTAACCACGTGATTATGGACTTTTGGCGCCATAGAGCCTCTTCCTGTTGGCTTCTTGCTTCCCATTCTTGGGTCATTTGGGTCTCTTCCTTTTTCCTATCCTCTATATAGCCCTCATCTATGTAGATTTCCTGGAGTTTCTTCATTTTGTCTTCAATATTTTTCTTTTCTTGGTTTATGTTTCCAAATATTTCCTTGTTCCACTCCTTGAGTTTATGTTTGATGTACCTGAGTTTATTATAAATATTGAACATCCTTGTCCTTGCTTCGGTTGTTGTTCTCACCACCATTGGTTGATATTCTCCTTGAAATTGGGATGGTTGATCCAAAATTTCTCGAATCTGAATGGTCTATTCCTTGGTGTGGTTTGGAAGTCCACTTCCAATTAGACTTGCCAGTGGTCTGAACCCCCCCAAGGAAGGATATTGTTGTTTAAATTTAAACCCCGTATAATAATGGACTCTGATACCAAGAATCTGTCTAGCCTCACCACGATCTGATGTTGCTTTATCCATTTGTTGTTCCATGTGAACTGGCCATTACTAGTTTTGATGTCTGCCATCTCCATTGTGTCAATGAACGCTAAAAAATCTTTCACATCTCTATCTAGTCTCTTGGTGCCTCCTTCTTTTTCTGCAACTGTCGTGATGATGTTGAAGTCCGCTGCCAAGATCCAGTGGAGGTTGTTGGAACAGGCTCTTAGGTTTTCTAGGTCTAGGAGCATTCTTCTCTTTTATTCCACCATCTGGGGACCATACACATTAGTGCATAGAATCACCTCCGTGTTACCTATGATTTGCATGTTAGTTGAAAGTGTGTGTATGGTGGCTTCAGCTGCTAGTAAATGCATCACTTGTGGGTTCCACAAGGTGAGAATACCGTCTGTCATATGATGTCCTTCGACAGCCAATGTCTTGTACTTTCTCCATTGGTTTTTGATGATTGTTTCCATTATGTCTACAGTGCATTTTGTCTCTTGGATGAAATAGAGGTCTGTTTGTTCCTTCCTTAGCCTGTTTTTAAGGATTTTTTGCTTTCGTGGGTTGTTTAGGCCTCTAATATTCTAGGTTATAATCTTCATTTAAACATGTGGGGGGGAGTGGGGAAAGATATTTTTTATCTTACTTGAGTTTACCAGCAGAGCTGCTAGTTCCTGTAGGGCTACATTGTTTCATTTCCTTCCTTTCTTCCTTCTCGGCTCCTTGGGTGAGAGCTAGAGTTGTTCCTTGCCAGTTTTGATTCTGAGGTGTCCGATCTCCCCGTGCGTGCTCTTGAGAGTTCTGGATTTTTCTTCCTCCCTTAGGAGGAATAGGTATTGGATATGATCTAGTTGCTCCACTGGTACATTGTCTACACCCTGCCTTTTCCATTGTTCCAGTATGTTCAAGATATCTATTCCTTCCCTTTCCACAATATCTCTGAGATCAGGGTCTTTCATTCCTACCTCACTTGGCTTCATTTCTGCATCTTCGTTTGGCTCCTACATGGGGGTGTTGGTGTCTCTAGTTTCTCCATCCATAGGAGTTGTGTTACCCCCCTATTCCATCTTATTGCTTGGGATGTTTGTGTTCTCATCTGTGGTTTGTTCCTTAGCTTCTCTAGCTTTTTCCTTTTCCTTTCCTCCTTCTTCCCCTTTGTCGGTTTTATCCCTCCCTTCTGTTCAGGTCCTGGCTTCTGGATTGCTACCCATTGGGGATTTGCTTGGTTTATTGTTTTCTTTGTTTCTATGGTTTGGCTTGATAAAACCATCCTCATCCTGCTGTATTTTGGTGTTTTCCTCTTATTGTTTTTTATTGAGAGGTAATTCTCTGAATAGGTGACCATGTTCATGACGTATTCTTCATATAAAAGGGATATGCTCATAGTCGATGATTTGTATCCATTCCTCATCCCTGAATTCCAGGCTTATGGCTTCTCAGAGTGCCTCTGAAACATCCATCTCTATGCAGATCCTTGCATAGGAGGTATATCTCCCTTTTAGGGTTTCTTTCGATGTCTTCACATATTTTCCAAGTTTTGTCCTGATTGCTTCGAAGGTGGAGGGTAGCCAGTAGTCTAGCGGCAGGGAGTAAAGCCTTAGCTAGATGAGTACACTCTTGAAGGTTTCTTTCTTTGGGGAGAAGTTTTCCTTCCATGGCCACATGTACAGTCCTATTGATGCATGGAAGTATGGGCCCCCCTCAAAGATTCTATCCCTGTCCTCCAAGTTCATGAATATTGTTGTGAAGAAGCCTTTCGACCCCAGGTGGAGTTCCACTTCTCTGTTTGGCTTCCATTGGTATTTTATCCAGTTGTGCAACGTTCTCTCTATGCATGCGTCTTCATCTAGTCCCGGTAGAGTTGCGTTTGTGGGTCCTCCAGTATCACCTTGGGTATCAATTCTATCTCAGGTTTACACGAGTTGCACCCTTCTACTCCATTGGGGTTCGTTGGTTTCTGCATATCATTCTAGGTTTCTCTGACTTCTTCCCCCATGCGATCCCTTTCTTCCTGATTCTTTTCCAGTCCTGATCCTGATGTGCTCGTCACGGGTTCCTTGAAACCACCGTTGGGTGGGCCTTTGCCCCTGTTCACCACTACCTACTTGTAAGAGGGGGTTCCATTGCCGCCCCCTTTGGTAACCATGTTGTGCTCCTCTGTGTCTGCGATTATCAAACCCTATCTTCCTCTCTTCAAGATTTCATGATGGGATGTCAGCTGTTGATATTACTTTACTTCATTTATATATATTATTTTCACAATTTATATTTATCAGTTAATGAAGTTTAAAATATTCTTGCCCCTCCACAGGCAGCTCAGAAATATTTATAGACAAAACAAATATTATCAAGCACAAATTAGAAAACTAAAGGTAGAAAATCATCCTTTTAAAGAAGAGATGGCCAAGAGAAATATAGACATCCTGGCCAAGAGTTAGAAAATGAAGAAGTTGAACCCTTTAACCCATATTAGTTTTTGACAAGTTTTTTGTTTTTTGCATTTTGCAATTTTGAGGATGGTTATGCTTGATAAACCATGTTTAGCTACTAGGGTGTTCTCTTCTAAGTCATATATTATGATCATAAGTTATTACAACAGTTTGTGGCACTGGAGATAGTTTTGGAACACTTTAAGGCATTATCAAAGGAAATAAGCTTCTACAGGAAAGTTTGCAGCGCCTGGTGTTGCGAACTGGATAATATGACATGTGCTGTGAACTAGCATTGTGAACTCAGGTTTTTTAGTTTTGAAGGGAGGAACAATTGTCAGGTGTCATATATCGATGTAAGCCAGTTGTATGATGGTCAGTTATGAGCTAGGAGGCCACCTGCCAAAGGGAGAAGCACTCAAAGGGAGACTTCATCAACCATAAAGAAGATGTTGAAGACGTTGCCAACATTAGCCTAAATGTTAGCATTTTTTTTGTTTTTTGTTATCCACTTGTTGCCACACCACTTTGAAGGAACATGGATCCTATGATAAGGTTGTGATTCAAATTATAGTGATTTCACTGACAATCTAGGTTATAAAAAGACTATTGTAAGTCTGAAAAAGGTTCAAATGGTATAAGAGGGAACTCACTTTTGATACTGTGTGTATTATAGAAAAACATTTTATTTTATGTATCAGACTTAAGATTCTCTAGATAATGAAAATCAGTTATTTTTCCTACCATTTTTCTTGTCTTCTAATTTTGACCATAGTCCAGTGAAAGCTTCATTTGACTGATTTATAGCTTGTTGCAATAGAGGATCTATTGTAATGATGTTTACATATATATCAGAGTTCATTTATTTGATTATAAGGATTTCATTTTTCAAAGAATTTTTCTTGATATGTATGTCATACTACCTGATGTAGATGATAGGCATTTCAAATTCTTCTTATTAAGTCTTCCACCTACTCATCCTATTTTCTAAAACACTGATCAAATTTGTTCAGAGCCTTATTTGTTGGTGCATAGTGTGTGAAGTAAGTTGTGATTGACACTATTTTCCTGATTTTTCATCCATTTTCTACCTTATCATAAAAAATAGTTTTAACCTATTGATGGGTGTTGAGCTTACACTTTAGTAGTTAAAGTGTGAATTTCAGTGCTAACATTCTTGGCACCACTGTCGGGGAATGGATTGAAGAATTTTCCCTGGGTTGTACGACAGAGAAAAATATAGATTTTGAGGGTTCATAATGATCAGTAAAATGAAGACTGCAAATTGCACTTGGTGACTCCATTGTTTCAGTTGTGGCTCCCAAAGGTAGACACACAAGGTCTACTCCACATTTACCTCTGGTTGCACCTGAAGTTGACCCAGAAAATATCATCAAGAAAGGAAAGGTTTCACAAGGAGCCTCTTCATCTATTTTCTTAGGTACTACTAGGAACTCACCTGACTCTACTTTTCAAACACCAATAGTTGTATCTAGCATTTCTAAATTACCTATTGTTGAAGCTTCTGAAGATTTAAAACTAGGAGAATTTCCTGTTGAATACTCATATTTTTCTCCTCAGTTGAAAGAAGAGAGTCTTGAAAATTTTGATGTTCTTGCATCCCCTAAGATTGTAAATTGGTTTAGGATTGAGAGTCTAAAGGACTTTCCCCTGTTAGGTTCTCCCTCCCCTCCTTCTTTCAAATTTTTTGTGACCAAATAAGAAGGAACCCATGTCCCTCTTAAGTTTTCCCCATCCACCTCCAAGACCCAGCCACTTTTTTTTAAACTTGAAACTCCTCCATCTTATACTCTTACTTTTTCTAAGATACTTGATATTAAGTTTTCATCTTTTCCTATCAAAACACCTCCTACCTCTCCTAGAATTTAGAATCTACCTTTCCCTCATCAAATGGAAGGGGCTAATCCTCCTCAGAATAGAATGGATTCCATTGTGGCTGCTAGGTATTCTCCTCTGGTGCTTCTTCAACCTATGAATACCCTCCCAATAGGATATTACCTAAAGTATATGCCCAAGTTCACAAGAGAGGAAGATACCACTGCAAAGGAACACCTTGCATCTTTTTATAGCTATGTTGATAATCTGAATATTGAGAATGAGGATGTGTGGATGATATTTTTTTTTCAAATCCTTGATGGTGAAACCAGAAAAGGGTTTAGGAGTTTATCTCCTGGATCAATTGTTGGGATTCAAGCCCTTGATGATGCCCTTTTAAGGCATTGGTGGGACAAGAAGGATTTTTTGTATTATATCACTGAATTTGGTGCTCTCAAAATAAAATAAGGTGAACCAGTATCATATGTCTCCAAAAGGTTCAACAAAATGTATAATAAAATCCTTACTGAAATCAAGCCTACTAAAACTTCTGCCAAAATAACCTATGCTAATTCCTTTGATATTGAGTTTTGTCTTATGTTAAGAGAGAGAATATCTACTTCATTAGCCCACATGCAATATGCTTCCCTAGAAGTGGAATCAAACATATTGGCTGCAGAAAAAGTAAGAGTAAAATCAGATAGGGATAGGAGGAAACAAAAGGCAAAAGCTTCCACCTCTGATGCTTCAACAACTAACCCTCAGGTGGATTAATTGACCAAGTTAGTCAAATCCTTTTTTGCAGAAATGGAAAAAACTAAAATTAGAGGGGAAACAAGCCAATAGAAACACAAAAGATTTTGGAAACAGAAACAACTTCAGAATAAAAGATAATGCTACTCAAATTATTCAAAGAGATTAGAGGAATAGAGATGATCAAAAGGTTCAGACTCCAATTCAAAACAATCTGGTTGATGATGAAGAAGGATAAAATGAGGAGACTGATCAAGAAATTCATTGTCTAGGAGACACATCTACTTCCCCTCACCTAACTCAATCTACTTATGAAGAGTCTCTGATGAAAAACCAATTAAATGAGTTAAATAAGGGTGAGAAAACAAATGAAAATCAAAATAAGTACAACTTGAGGTCAAAACAGAAAGAGGGAAATCCTAGTTCATCTAGCCAGCCTAAAAAATCAGACCCCTCTACTAAAACAATGGTTGCACCAAATAAAGGAAACGAAGAGAAAAATAATCAGTCTGTGGTTAAATCCCATGTCCAAGAAGTAAAAGAAATTTTGAAATCCCCATCTTATTTTAACTTTGAAAATGAAATTCAAAATATTAAAATTCCAGTCCCATTCTTAGAGTTGATAAAGAATGAAGATTTCAAGAATTCTATTTCTAAAATGCTACAACCTGACTTTTATTTCCATTCAACAGATTCAGTGAATTTGCAAGATGAAAAACCTGTAGTGATATTGAGGCCCTTAGTGGAAGATAAGGATGACTCCTCTCCTCCTTTTAATACCTCATTGAATGTACATGACAAGATCTTACACAATTGCTTGATGGACTCAGGTGCATCCCATAACTTAATTCCTAAATATGGCATGGATGAATTGGGCTTAGATATCACCAATACATATCATGATCTATATTATTTTGACTCAAGGAAAGTGAAATGCCTTGGGGTGATCAAATATTTGGTTGTTACCCTTTTTCAATTTCCCATGAAGAGCATAGTGATGGACATAGTAGTTGCAGATGGTCCCCCTAAGTTTGGGATGTTATTGTCCAAATCATGGATTAAAATATTGGGAGGAACATTGCAGATGGATCTCTCCTACCACCATATCTGTCTTCGGGGGTGAACATAGAAGGTTGCATAGGGAGGCACAACTAGCTTATATTATCGGTGTTGAAGGTAACCCCACCAACCATCATATTTATGTTGTATACATTGATTTGGGATCTAGCATTCTGCAGCTCACCGATCTTCCTCATCCACCTCTGGAAATAAGAAATCCATCACCAATAGCATATGAAACAATAAAACAAGGTGCTCAAATTTGGAAAATGTTTTTTGATGGGGCATCTTCTAAAGATAGTGCTGGTATTGGAGTGGTTTAAATTTCCCCCTCTCAAGAAGTCATAAATGTTTCTTTCAAGTTAGAACTTGAGACCACAAATAACATTTCTGAATACGAGGCTCTAGTTTTTGGGTTGAGGGATGCTAAAGATATGAAGATTGTGGAATTATCAGTTTTCAGAGACGCAAAATAGATTCTACATCAGATCAGAAATATATACCAGGCAAAGCATCCAAGGTTGAGGACTTACAGGAATGAGGTATGGAATATTATTGATAATTTTTTCTTAGCTTTCAACATATCCTTTATTCCTAGAGAAGAGAATGCATTGGTTGATTCACTAGTTGTTTCTGCTAGTAACTTTAAAGTTTCACTACCTCCTAAACTCAAGTACGATGTTGAAGTAAAATATAGCCCTTCCATACTTGACAATGTCAAACTTTGGAAGGTTTTTGAAGATGATATTGAGATAAAAAGATTTTTGGAAACAATGGAAGAATTTTCTGCACTTCACATTGGTCAAGATCTAGATGATGAAAACAATCCTCATGTTGATAAATTCCTGAATAAAATTCCAACCCACAATATTGTCTACTTTCCTAGCAATCATATTCCCAAGGGATTGGTTCCTTTAGAGATATTATTTGATAGTAATGATGTGGCTATAAAAGTGAGAGTTTCAAATGAATTTGTTGATCTGATAGATTGCAATCTAGGCACTGATGAAAATCCCAACTATGTCAAGCTATCTATTAGTCTGTCTGAAAAAAAAAAAGAGAGAGAGATTTATATATCAAACTACTAAATGAATTTGTTGATGTCTTTGCTTGAAAGTATGATGATTTGCAAACTTATGCCACAAGCATTATTGAACACAAAATACCTTTGAAGGATGATTCTAAACCATTTAGACAGAAACTAAGGCACATCAATCCTATGTTTCTTCCCATCATGGAGAAGGAGGTAAAAAAATTGCTTGATGCTCAGATCATCATACCTTTGAGGTATTCTGAGTGGATAGCTAATCTTGTCCCTGTTAGGAAAAATAATTGAGAAATCAGACTTTGTGTTGATTTCATAAATTTAAACAGGTGTTCTAGGAAACATAATTACCCTTTGTCTAAGATGGAGCATATTTTACAAAGGGTGACCGGCTTAGCTAGGATGTCTATGATTGATGGATTTTCAGGATACAATCATATTTATGTTCTTCTTGGAGATAGGGAGAAGACAACATTCACCACTCCTTGTGGTACATTCATGTATGCCAAGATTCCCTTTGGTCTCATGAATGCAGGGGAAACATTTCAGCGTGCAATGAATATTTCTTTTATCGGAGAAAGGGATAATTTTGTGGTGATCTACTTGGATGACATCACATTGTTTTCAAAATCTGATCAAGAAAACTATCAACATTCGGAGAAGGTGTTCCAAAAATGAAGAAAATTTGGACTGTCACTTAACCCCAAGAAGTCACTCTTTGTTATGCAAGAAGGTAAGTTGTTGGGACATATTGTCTCAGCTGAAGGGGTAAAAATTGACCCAAGTAGAGTAGAGGCCATCAAGACTATGTCTCTCTCTAGGTCCAAGAAAGAGATCCAGTCCTTCCTGGATAAGATAAAATTCTTGAGAAGATTCATTTCTAATTTTTCTAAGTTGGTTAAGTTTATCACATCCATGCTGAGAAATGGGAATGAGGTAAAGTGGACACTTGAAGCTAGAAATTCTTTTGATCGAATTAAACAAGCATTGATCGAGACACGTATTCTTATCAAGCCTAATTATTCAAAAGAATTTCTGATATTTTCTTTTGCCTCACGTGATACATTGGTTGTTGTCCTCCTTCATAAAAACTCAGATGGAATGGAGCAACCTATTTATTTGTTTAGCAGGGCTTTGAGAGATGTTTAAGTCATGTATGACATCATGGAGAAGAAAGCTTATGCTTTGGTCAAAGATCTCAAATCTTTCAGAGTATATGTTCTGCATTTTAGGATTATTGCTTATGTCCCTTCAGCCTCTGTTAAAGAGATTCTTATTCAGCCCGACATAGATGGAAAGATAAGTAAATGGATTTCCAAAATGATGGAATTTGACCTTGAGATGAAATCTACCAGTCTGGAGAAAGGACAAGGTTTAGCTAGATTGTTACCTGAATAAAATTGTAATGCGCTTGGGGTTAATTCCATGAATGTGGATTTTGTATATCAACATACTGATATCACTAGAAACAACTTACATATCAGCCCCAAATTGACAGAGTGTAGTTGGTATAAGCACCTCATCCATTTATTGCAAACATTGCAGCCTCTTGTTGGACTTGAGAATACTAAGGTGATGGATTTAAAGCTCAAAGCAATCAGATATTGCATTGTTGATCATGTTATGTATTGGAAGGATCCTGTAGGGGTTCTTTTAAGATGCTTGGACCTAGATGAAGCAAAGAAAACCATGACTGATTTTCATGATAGCCTATGTGGAGGCCATTATTTTTGGAGGACCACAACATATAAAATACTCAGAGTTGGGTACTTTTTTCCTAGTTTATTCATTGATGTATGTGAAAATACCAAGGCCTATGATAAATGTCAGAAATTCTCAAGCAATAAGCAGATAAAATCTTTTCCTCTCAAGCCCATAATGGTATTTGGTCCTTTCCAGCAATGGGGATTAGATTTCATTGGAGAAATCCATCCAGCTTCAAGTGGTCAACATCGTTGGATCATCACTTCCACTGATTATTTCACCAAGTGGATAGAATCCATTCCTATAAGAAATGCAACACATAAAGTAGTCATTGGCTTCCTGGAAGATATTTTGTCAAGGTTTGGATGTCCTAACAAGTTTATGATTGATAATGATGCAGCCTCTAAGTTGAACCTCTTGTCAAGTTTTGTGAAAATTCTAGGATCCAACTTATTCACTCTACTCCTTATTACTCTCAAGGCAATGGATTGGCAGAATCCTCCAACAAAAGTCTAGTAAAAATCATCAAAAACCTGTTGGAGGATAAAAAAAAATATTGGGATTTAAAGATAAATTTTTCTCTATGGGAAGATAGAGTAACCACCAAAAGATCAATTGGTACTACTCCATTTCAATTGGTCTATGGAACTGAGGTTTTTTTTCCTTCTCAACTTGCATTACATGTAGAAAAGTTTCTTCAATACCAAAAAGGAGAGCCAAATGATATGATCAAGAGGATGCACCAGTTGGTGGAATTACAGCAGACCAGGGAGAAGCTCTTTGATAAAGCACAGATCCATCAATAGAAGATCAAGAAATATTTTGACAAGAAGGTAAATGATCCAGGTGGATATCGGTGGCCACCCACCTTTTCTAGCTGGCTCAAAACATCTTTCTAGCAATTTTGATAATTTACTATTTTTAGCAATTTTTCGGGTCCTGAACTTTCGGAGCCGTTTTGAGGCCCTAAACGACGTTTTTTGGGGTATGTTGCAGTTGCAAAATTTCATTATAAAATTTTGTGCAAATTTTGTAGTCCTCGGATAGATCTTTCCAATGGGCTATCATATGCCTAAAACAGAGATCGTATGCAAAAGTTACGACCCCGGGAAGTTGATGTACTGACTTACCCAAACGGGGCCCACATGACTTTTGGCGCTTCATCTCCTAGGGTTAGGTTTTTGGATGTTTAGGGTTTTTGAAACTCATGTTTATGGTAAAAAGGCCTTGAGAGCCTCATTGTAATGATATTCTATTGAATGAGCGCATTCGTCACATCTTTTCTCAGAGATAAGCCGCCACCATTCCAGCAAGCTTGTTTTCTGCTGCATTTTACAGTTTCAGTTTATTTCCTTATTGAATAGAAAACCAGTTTTACTGTATCTCTATTATTCTGTGTTAAGAATTTGGTAATAATCTGTAGTCATTTTGTTCTTCTCATAAAATATGGATCAGTGGTATCATAGCGGTCTGCTCCTTATCGTCTTAATGCATGTCCCCAACGAGGTCAGAGTACAAAGATTTGGGTCTCGAGCTTGTTGCTCTTTAGGACAAAATCTCTCGCACACCCAAGAGACCTCTCATGGAAGGAGAAAAGAAAGATGACGGGATAGGAGATCCTTTCAAACTGTTGATTGAGGAAGATCTCATGCAACAGAGGAACACAATGATGGATAATTTCATGTAAATCCTTCGGTGGCTACCAACATGCGATGCATATTCTTCGAACGGAGGAATCACCCCCCGACGCCCCTTCAAGGTACAAATAAACTGATATTCCCTATATTTGAAGGTCGAGGATAGAGCGCCAGATGCTGTAGATAAGCGATATTCCTATATTTGAAGGTCAGATAGACGCAGATGCTGTAGATAAGTGGTTGAATCTACTAGAAGAGTATTTCTCTGTCCATAACTTTTCGAATAGAGAAAATATTACTTTTGCGCTCCTTAAAGTTGTTCCCCATGTCAAAGATTGGTGGGAAACTTTCTGTGAGCAAAAGGAAACAGAGGAACCTTCATTATTTACAGTCACGGCCACCGGGGAATCCTTCAGGGATTCTAATAAGGAACAATACTACCTTGTCGGAAGTTATGACGACTTGTATAGCAAATGGACCACACTGCGGCAAGAAAGAGACCAAGCAGTTCCAGATTTCACAAATATCTTCCGTACCTTGCGCACCAAGTTGGGTATCAAATATTCAGAGAGACATATGGTGCTCAAGTATCGCGGTACTCTGCATAGATACATCCATACCGAAATGGAATTTTTGGACATCTCATCCTTCGGCGCGGCCTACCGATATGCCATCAAAATCGAGCAGAAGATCAAACAAAAGATGCGACAATTTGGGTCGGGGAACCCCTCACAACAAAATCCAGGAAAGGGAGGCCCCAACCCACAGAACAAAGGACATAGAAAAGATGCACAGTATCAGGACAACCAGTCCCATCCGCAAGCAAAGAAGGACACCGGAAAGACAAAGAAAGATACCGGGAAGTGGTGCGACTTCCATAAGAGCCCTTGGCATAACACTATTGACTATCGCTCAAAGCAGACGCTGGTGGATGAAGTGAAAGCCTCTGAATCAGATGGGGGTTCTGACTCTGAGTCAGAACCAGAAAGGGGAAGACAGATCATTGACACGGAACCCAGTGCCACCGTTGCTACCACCAAGCTCCAGCATAGTGAACCAGATGAGCCAGAAGAAGGAGAGTGCCTGTTCCATTCCCAAATGTGGGTAAAAGGCACCCCACTGCACTTCATTGTTGATAGTGGTAGCCAGAAGAACCTCATATCAGCAGAGGTCATCAAGTGGTTGGCCCTACCGACAACGCCGCACCCACAACCCTACACCATTGGATGGCTCTGCCAAGGAAGCGATCTCCGCGTCAGACAATAGTGTCGATTGTCGTACGACATCAAGCCCTTCAAATATGAGGTATTGTGTGATGTTGCTCCTCTCAAAGTTTGTGATGTTCTTTTGGCCCAACCTTATTTATGGAAATGTCATGTTGTATATGTTATTATGATTCTAGGCCTCGTAGTGTTATTATTATTTTGAACATGAAATTGTATAGGATACCCGAGGATGTCCCACCTAGTGCTATTTCATTTATCTCTGCTAAGAAATGTAGGAAGTTCATCTCTCAGACGGGGAAGTTTGTCTTCTTCGTGATCTGCTCTCAGAATGAGAGAAAAATCACAGCCACATCCAGGGTCTCTGCAGCCGACCTCTCCACACAGTAAAAGCAAGTAGATAAGATCGTGGAAGAATACTCAGCTATATTCTCCTCGCCTACCAGGGTACCTCTGCACTGCCAGGTCAAGCACCCCATCGATCTGACCCCCAGCACATCGTTTCCCAATGGGCCAGTCTATCATTGCTCTCTGTTAGATAATGAGGAGATAAAGAGATAGATCCAAGAATTGCTCCACAAAGGGCACATCCATCCTAGCTCATCACCTTGAGGAAGCCCAATCGTGCTAGTACAGAAGAAAGATGGAACCTGGCGACTTTGCATTGATTATCAGGCTCTGAATAAAATCACAATCAAAAATTGGTACCCAATTCCCCGAATTGACGACCTCCTTGATCAACTCATGGGGGCCAAATACTTCAGTAAGATTGATCTGAAGTCTGGCTACCACCAGGTCCCGATAGAACAGACAGATGTATGGAAGACCGCCTTCAAGTCAAAGGAAG
>SNQJ01S0076007.1:36883-47133 GCA_010110895.2 Picea sitchensis | reverse complement strand
TTGGGAGGATAAGGCCAAAGATTTCATCTACGATATTTTTAACTGGGTAATGGTACCGATGCATGCTGCTATCTTCGGCCATCCACCTCCCCGGATTTCAGATAACATCACGACCAACCTAAGAAATGTAGCAGATTGGTATATACAACCAGAGTATTCATACATCAGGGTTTTCGACACCTCCGATCCCCCCCATGTTTTATCGTTATTTCTGCCAGATAAGCTAATATGTCGCGAGATCGCCAGGAAAGTTGTGCTTGGTGGAATAAGCAAGGATCTCAAAGGATTGTTGAAGAAGGTATGGCCACCCTTCCCTATTCACATTGGGTCGTACTCTTTATTAGATTTTGGCCATGCCAAAGCCGAGGCCACGACTTTGGAGGAAATGAAGTTGGTGAACATTGAGTTCAAAAAGCATGACCCAAATAAGGTTGTGAGTAATCACTTGGAGAATTGTGGTCTGAAGAGATACGAACATGAGGATTCACCCCATGATGAAATATTCCAAGGTGTGAGGTCCTACTCTAAAGTCTTGAGCCCGATTCAGGCCTTTCCACCCGGAGATATGGCCGATTTCCTCAAATTTGAAGAGCATCGGAAGAGTTGCCTCCCCCCAATTTTACAGGACAAAACCCCAAAGCTTCTAGACGTACAGTAGACAGAAGACAAAGGCTCAAAGAACTCAAGTCCTAGCAAGGAGAGAAATCAGGAAGGGACACAAGAAAAGGATACCTCGAAACAAGGAGCCAAAATTCCGAATCGAGGAGAGAAAAACCCAGAGGCAGTTGCGCCAGGCAAGCGAGTACTAAGTCAAGCTGAGATACCCTCGCAAAAGGCAGGTGACACCTCACTGACCACATCAAAAGAGCCGGTCATAGACACTACCCCTAAACAATTATCCAAGGAAATCGACAGTCCCATTGCTGTTACCACACCCTTATAGTTCACAAAGGGGAATCCCGATGCGGGATAAATTTTCAATGAAGAGCTAATGCCCATTTCTGTGGAAGAGTTACCTCCAAACAATTTTTTCTTTGATAAGAAAAGGAAGGCCGTAGTGAAGAAATAATCGTATCAAAAAGAGGGCATAGTGGCTAAAAGGTTTAAAATCCTGACAAAAGGAAAGGTCGTAGAAGAGGAGGAATTCGCCAATGAGATAGCAGGAACATTGGGGGCTTACGCTACAACCAATCAGTACTCAGTTGGAACTTTGAAGGCCCAATTGAAACGAAAGAACCTCTTGATCGGTAAGTTGGAAGCTAAGGTGGCTACGGCGGAAGAAAATTCCAGGAATGAGATGATAAAAAGCCTCGAGCAAGCCCGAATAGCCGATCTGCAGGAGATTGAGAAACTTAGATCTAACCTTGAGCAGGTGCGCCAGTCGACACAAATTAGCCAAACGCAGGTAAGCCAACGGGAGAAAAAAATTATACAGTTACAATCGAAATTGGATGTTGCCGAAAACCAGGTTTTAGACATAAAGGTTTTTCAAGCCCAAGCTATCGAAATCCGATAGAAGGTATCAGCGGCTCAACAAGACTTACTTGCAAAAGTGGGAACTATTCAACATCACTTTCAGACGATAGATCAAATGCTAGAAGATATCTCTTTGCGAGAAAGAGAAGTTGGGGTGGCTCGGGTTGCTTTCTAGGATGTTGTGATAGCCACAACGAATGTAGAGGCGGTCAATAGCTCTAAATTGTCCATCGTAGAACAAACCAAAGGGAATATCTTATTAAAGGCTTGGGAGAAGAATATATCAGAGAGCAGGGGAAGAGCTAAGGAGGTGAGAAATTCTTGTGAAGAAACATTCACCTTGATAAATAAAGATTTGCTAGACCTTGATAAGGAAGGCAGTGTCGGGATGCTGGGAAAAATCAATATATAAAAATCAAGGAAAATGCAGAAAAGGAGCAAGCTGAAATATCCCAAACAGGCTAGGTTGATATGGTCCAAGTGGACAAATGGCTACTACAACCAAACCTACAATTGCGGTCTATCGTCACGGAAGACCGACAAGTGGGAAAAAGGTTGCCACAGTTGGCGAAGAGTTGTTACACCTTTGAGGCCAACAACCAAGCAGAGCCTTCCAGGTTGAGAGCCCAATTAGTTGAAAGGTGCATCAATTGCATTGAGTAGGTGAAAGGGCGGGATTCTGGTGTTAAATAGAAACATATGTTAATCTGTTCTATTTCTGGAGCCAGAAGAGAAAAGAAAGGAAGGTGTTCCACCTGCATGGGGGAAGACAAAGAGTGAAGAAATGAAATTCTTCCTTTCCTCAATTGTAATCAAAGGTTTCTAGAACGAATGAAATTTGAAGTGTTTTTTTAGGCTTCTATAAATAGGCATTTTGAAGAAAAACCAAGGGGATTTTTTCTTTTGGGTAGATTGTAATAGAGAAATTTTCNAATTCTTCCTTTCCTCAATTGTAATCAAAGGTTTCTAGAACGAATGAAATTTGAAGTGTTTTTTTAGGCTTCTATAAATAGGCATTTTGAAGAAAAACCAAGGGGATTTTTTCTTTTGGGTAGATTGTAATAGAGAAATTTTCCATCGCCAGGAATTAATACAAAGCAAATTGAAGACTCCATATTTCGTCAAGATTGAGTTATGTGCTTTATTTTGTTATTTCATGCTTCATGACATTTTTATATGCATCTTTGATGAATGCTTTGACTGCAATTTGGTACAACCTCTACTGTGGCAATCATGTTTTGGTTATCTAATTATTTGCATCTTTTCCTCTCTATCGGCTATTGTAAGTTTTAAACCTGTGAAGTAAAGCAATGCATATAGAAAAACCAAGGGGATTATATCTAGTGGTAGGGATCGTCAGACACAATTTTCGTATATGATGCACCCACACACACACATGCAAAGAATATAACACATACCCAACAACTATTAGCAGGTACAAGACCTATGGATTACTTAGATCTCTATATTTTACACTTCATTAAAGTGTCTCTCTTCTTTTTCTTCTTCTGTTACAGCATGAGATTCCTCTTGAAATGATGCCTCACATTGTCTGACATCTTTATGTTTTTCTTTTGTTTCATACATGGTTCCAAATTTTTAACTTAGTTATGGAAGGCGGCCTTCAATTTGTTAAACTATTGATTTGTCTCACGGGATTTCTTTTTCTCTCGTATAAATCAAAAAATTGAATCAACAACTCACAAAAAAAACATCAGCCTCTTAAATCTTTGTTCCTTAAATGGCTGTCCCTATTACAAGGCAACCTCACATAGAACCCGACCTCTCAGACCAAACCAACATCGCCTTAAACCTCTTTGACACTATCCTAAGAACTGCAACCACCCGGGTTGAACTAGAACGTTCGTGGGCAACCATTGAACGAGACATAACCATGCAAGAACAAGTGGAAGTTAGACACAAACAACTTAGAAATCAACTATAGTTTCTCTTCCATTTGTTTGCTCCTTCCCTTATCTTTTACCCTTTTGTGGATGCCTAGACTCTATACTTCCTAGCCTTAAGTACAAACTCTGGAACAACATATTTCTAGCATCGTTGTCGGGGATGGAGAATCATAGTCACTTTCCCCTGAGAGAACGACATTTCCAAGTTTTGTTTTTGATAATGAACAAAGAGAAAACATGTTGTTAAGGATAAACCTTTATCATTCACTTGGTGACTCCACTTTTAAGTAAGTTGACATATTTTCGAAGGAACACCAGGCAAAACCCAGATGCTAAACAGACCGTGCCAGTTTCCGACCCCGAAAAAATACTAAAACCAAGGGGTCTTTTCAAACAAAACACCGTTGTTTATCAACCCAAGCCTACTCAGTATAAAGATAATACCTTTCTTGAACCTTCGTCCTCACGAGAACCTTCTCTCGGAAAAACATCGGACAGTGCTATCGAAGCCAAGACCCTAAAGTCCGAGCAAATCCTACCTGATATTAAGACCGAGACCTCTCTGATTACCTCTTGTGACAGAAGGGGTAACACGCCTACCATAAAGATCATCCCTATCGATATTCCATTGACTCTCAATATAAACCTCTCTATCACTCAAGACCTTGAAGAAGTTTCCACGCCCACGAATTCGACACCGGTGGGCTCTCCCATTTATATATCCTGCAAGTCAAAGGAACCGAGTCCTTGTTTACCCTCTCCCTCTTTTCCAACTTTCACCTCCCTTGGTAAAAAGTTCCCCGACTTTTTCCCCCTCCACCTTGGGGAAGCTAGAGAGTCACTATACATCTTCGCCAACCCTCTTTATAACGCACAAATTTCCTCTCCTAGGTCATCCATGGCCGCCACCGGAGGAGGAGCAGGGGGAGCAAGAGGTCAAGGCCAACAACCGCCCCCCAGGGTTTTCACCAAAGTGGCCACTAGATACGCTCCCTTGGTCCTTCCTGTACCCCTCCATGATTTACCCGAAAACTATATGAAAAACTTACCCAAGTTCACAGGAGAAGGGGATCTAACCGCAGTCGAGCATATCAACTTATTCGATCAATTTGCTGATATTCTAGGTCTCGAACATGAGGACGTGTATTACTGTTTGTTTGTCCAAACCTTCGAGGGACAGGTAAGAACTTGGTTTCAGAGCCTACCCCCAGGTTCAATATTATCCTACGATGCGCTAGAAGACCTTTTTCTCAAACAATGGGGTGAAAGAAAGGATCATTTGTACTATTTGATCAAGTTCGGGTCTTTAAAGAAAAAGGGATCTGAAACTATTATGGAATTTATCCAAAGATTTAACAAATTGTACAATAAGATCCCGGTTGAAGTTAAACCGTCCCAACCCACAGCCAAGGTAACTTTCGTAGGATCTTTTGAACCCGATTTCGCTCTACTATTAAGAGAAAGGAGAGGGGTCAACTTAACCCGAATGCAAGATGATGCTGTGGAAATTGAGTCAAACATGATGGCTTTGGGTAAATTAAAAACAAAAATCGAAACGGGAAACAGGGAAACCAGACGTTTTAGAGAACAAGCGGGTCCCTCTGGATCTGGAAGGTCCTCATATGACAACATGGACGACATGGTTAGGATAATAAAGGAGCTATCAAACAAAATCTCAAGAATGGAGCTAGACCAATCCAAATATGATCAATTCATTAAGAGAGAATTCAGGAGAAACCCCAATTCTCAGACTCAACAAAGACAGATTAAAAATGAAGATCAAAAAATTCAAACACCTCTAAAAAATGAAAATTTTATTGGAGGAAATGATATGCAAGAGTTCGAGGATTTGGAAGCAGACGTAAACAATTTAGGCGACGACTATATACAACCTCACTTGACGAAAGAAGATTATAAGAAATCGCTAAACATTGAACAATCATCAGGTGCAGATAATAACCTAAACAACGCTGATGATTTCGCCTATCAAGGAATGGCCGATAGCATAATGGATGAGCTCCAACATAAATACAATCTGAGGCCTAAAAACAAACTTGTGTTGACTGCTCAACCCAAGAAAATTTTTCCTAGGGGTGAAACTTACAAGCCCGTCCAGAAAGAGACCGAGACACGAAATAACAAAGGGGTAGACTCGCAGAATATCAATGTAAAGGAAGCTGAAACACAAGCGAGAAGAACTAATGTAGTTGAAACACGGACACCTGAAATGCCCAGAACTGTTGCAAATAAAGTGCAAATAAAGCAGTGCAAACAAATAAAATGGATAGGAAAGAGTCTGAAGTTTCAGCCAAGGAAACAGATAAAATTGAGAGAAGTTTTTGCCTAGAAAACAAGATAAATAAGATCAAGATACCAATACCTTTGGTCGAGTTGGCGAAAAATCCTGTGTACTGAAAGCAAATAACCAAGATGATAGAATTTTCAGATTTAGAGAGTCAGTCTGACGTGATAAATCTGGAAGATGATAAGACTAATATCACTTTTGGTCCACATTTTGAAGGTTCTAGAGATACCGTCGCCCCCTTCTATATTACCTTGAAAGTGCACGATCAACTGTTGCATAATTGTATGCTGGACTCTGGGGCCTCTCATAACGTAATGCCCAAATCCATTATGGATAGACTAGGCCTCGAAATCACCAGACCCTATGGAGATCTTTACTCATTCGATTCAAGGAGAGTTAAGTGCATGGGCATGATAAAATATTTAGTAGTCTCCCTCGCCCAGATTCCAGTAAAAAATGTCCTAATGGATGTAGTTGTCGCTGATATACCCCCAAATTATGGTTTGATATTATCTAGATCTTGGGGAGCCAAGCTCGGGGGATCCCTTCAGCTGGATATGACCTATGCCACGATCCCTATTTTTGGTAGGCAGTTCACTCGGTTATACAGGGAAACACGGTTGGCATATACGGTAAGTGATCCTCAAAATCCTAACAATTACCCTGTTTATATCGCCGATTAAGAGCTGGGAAATTGTATTCTGTCTTTTGACAATACTGAAAATAATTGTACGGAAGAAAGTTATATTGATGAAATCAAAATTGAAAAGACAACTAAAAATATGTATAGCAGTGGAACTTGGAAAATGTTTTTTGATGGTGCCTTGTCGTGTGAAGGAGTAGGTGCGGGCGTGGTTTTCGTAGCACCTGAAAATGAATTCATTGTCCCTTTCTCTTACAGGCTATAGTGGGACATAGACTACATGAACAATGTATGCGAATATGAAGCTCTAGTCTTGGGACTGGAAGCTACTAAGAAGCTAAACATAAAGAACTTAGAGGTCTATGGGGATGCATAACTGATTGTGAAGCAGTAAATCGACAGTATTAGGCCAAGCACCCGAGACTGAGGTCCTACAGAAATTGTGCCTGGGATCTAATGGAAAATTTATTTTCATCGGTAAAGGTTCATTTCATCCCACGAGCTGAAAACCAACAAGCCGATTCACTGGCCAAAGCAACGTCGACTTTCGCACCCCCTACCGCTTTCAAATTAAAATATCACATAGAGGTAAGGCACAAACCATCAATATTGTTGAAACAGATCTTGAAATTTTTTATCCTTAAGGATAAAAGATTTGTAATTTTTGAGTCTTTGCGTTTTTCGGATTTCTTAAAACAAGAATTTTGTCACCTATAAATTCACGATGCCTTTTATTGTTTATTTTTTAAAAAACGAATGGAAAAAATCTAAACAAATACAAGTTTTCAAACACTTTTTGAAAAAATCATTTAAAATGGGCAATAATTTTAAGTATGCGAATTTTTCATTCAAATGTTAAGAAAAAATCGGGATTCGGGGTTTGCCGTAAACAAATCTTTAAGATAAATCAAATTGCGAAACCCTGATCCCTGATATCGCGATACTTTAAGACTTAATTAAAACACAATTTACTTAATTTTCATTTAAAAGGGTTTAAAAAATTAAATTAATCACATCGCGATATCGGGATTCGCGGATTCAAAAGGATCATATATCTCGTCATCGTGTTTCCCGATTTCCCGATTTATAAAACCCCGATCCATAGTTCACCTTAAGTTAACTAATCTTGTTTAGCTTAAATCATGATTAAAAAGAAATGCGTCGTTGTAATTTCGCGATTTCGGGATTCGCGATTCCATGAGAGCACGAACTCATGTCATCAGTTTTCCCGAAATCCTGATTTCCGATTTTCTGATTGACGAAATCCCAAAAAGGTCTAATCTCGATTAATTAACATACTAAAAACGTTTTAATTAATACATCGCGATTTCGGAAATCGGGGTTCTTCGATGACATATTTTTTCGACATCAAGAGTGTCGAAACCCCGAAAAGTCAGGTTTTCAAATTTAAGTCAAAATTAACACTAATAATCCACTTTCTAAACAGTTTCAAAGTAAATCCTTTTTTGAAATGTTCATTAAATGCATCGTGGTCCGATTAAGTATGTTTCTCTTTTATTCGAAAATGACGAAAAATCCTAAGTACGCACATTAAATGCATATCTTTGAAAATATTTTCTGCATTATGAGCTTTTATTTTTTGACAGAGGTACGATTCTCACTATGAGTAAGATATATTCAAATTAAAAGATCGAACGTCTGTATTTTCATTCCAAAGCTAAGTTTTTTATCCACTCTCTGTGACAGGTTTTCAAGTTAAACGTAGAGCTATGGCACCCAAAAAAGCACCGAAGAAAAACGAAGACCAACCGGAAGGTGATATTATCTCCGATACTACTGCATCCGGGGTAAACTCCATGAAATCGTGGACTGGAATTTCTGAAAAACTGGAGGATGAGCTTAAATATGCAGACCCTGATTCAGAAAATCATCTCAGAGACATTGCTAAGTCTGAGCTTCATAAAGTTGTTGCACATCCGAGGTTGGTAACATATACCGATATGATCTGCTGGGCTCTGGATAGGGTGGATATCCCGACAAGAAGCATTCTGAACGAGCAAGGAGCTGTCGTCGGCTCATTTAGGCCTGAGCACATTCAAGTAATGTATAAACTCTCGCCAAATTATAGACACACATTTAATTCTGAGTTTTTAGCCGAGTTTCAAAGAAAAGAATGCATTGAATCGGGCCAGACATACCCCGACATAATTAGAGGATGGGCCAGGGCTGAAAATAAGTTTAGGGTTGATTTACATGGGATTTATGCTACAACTTCCTTAAACGAATATATGGTTTATATAGCAATGATGTTATGTAGAATTTTCGGGAGAAAGGATCCCTGTCACTTTCATGCAGACTAGACACCTTTCCTAGAGGAAGTTTCAGAAGGACGTAGTTTTAACTGGCATAAAATTTTGTCAGATAACCTCACACAAGAGGTTGTAAATTACAAAGCAGCTAAGTCCAAAGGACAACCAGTGTCTTTTTATATGTCTGCATGTATTATGGATGCCATTTGTTTTATGACTCCTTTTCCATTAATGAATTGAAGTTGGAATGTTTCTTGCCCATAACCTGTTCATAAATACCACTCAGCTCTCTGGGAAGAAAATGCAAAAGATGTTTTTTATGATGTTTGTCATTATGTAATTATCCCTCTACACAAAATATTCTTTGGATGCGAACCCCCTCGCATTTCTGACGCAGTCACAAAAAGCCTCAAATCGGTTGCTGACTGGTTTATTGAGGAAATTTTTTCCTATGTTAGGGTTTATGGCTGTTCCATTCCGCCTCATGCACTCCCGAAGTTCTTACCAGACAGATTGGTATGCAGAGAAGTGGCTTATCAGTTAGCCAAGGGTGGTATTGGGTTAGAATTAAAAGCCCTTCAGAAAAAAGCATGGCCATCTTTCCCTGTTCATATTAGGAAATTTACTTTATCAAACTTAGGGCATTCTAAGGCGGAGGCCGATTCAATGGAGGAAGTTAAGCTAGTAGACATCGAGCACAGAAAACACGACCCTTATCAAATAATTAGTCGACATTGTATACATTGTAATTTAAAAGCTTATGAACATGAAGTTTCTGTTTATGATGATATTTTCAAAGATGTTAAATCTTATGAGGAAGTGCAAAATAGAGTACAGGCCTTGCCACCTGATTCACAGGCTGGGTTTGTATCTTTTCAAAGACATAGGTGAAGCTGCCTGCCGAAGATTTTACAAGGTGAAATATCGACTTCATTGACAGAACAAGAAGAAACCCCTCCAGGGTTTGAAACTGATACTCAGGATAAGTCAAGTGACAAAGATAAGTTGAAAGATTCTAAAATACCTCCTCAAAACACAGAGGGTTCTCAGATAAAAGAACCAGGGATAGAAAAAGGAAAAGGACTGGAAACAAGTCCAATAATTCTTGATGATATTCCAGAAAAGATTGGAGGAACTGCTTCAAAAGAACTTGGCAGTCCTATCACATCTTTGACTCCATTATAGTCAACTTTTGGAACCCCTCATGAAGGAGTTCTATACGTTAGTGATCTGGAGCCGATTTCAAGAGATGAAATCCCCCCATCTGATTATTTTTTTCAGCAAAAAACGAAGAGCTGTCTTGAAACAGGAAATTCATCCTATAGGAGAAAGATCAATTAAGAAGCATAGAATCATCATATATGGGAAGAAACTCAAGGATGGAGAGTTTGCTACAGAATTAGCCGGAACAATGGGTGCTATAGCATCAACTAATATATATTCTGTGGGAAACCTAACAACTATGCTTGAACAAAAGGATCAAGAAATAATTTAGTTGCAAGACAAATTAAAGGAAAATGAAAGAAATATTGGCTGGGGAATACAGAAGGGTCTAGAACAAGCTAGACTCAAAGATATGCAAGAAATCCAAAAGTTGAATAAAAACTTGGATGAGGCAAAACACATGATACAGGTCACTCAAGAACAGG
>SNQJ01S0076006.1:59730-70385 GCA_010110895.2 Picea sitchensis | reverse complement strand
GTTTAGAACAACACAACTGTTACAGTGATCCAACATACATCATCCTATAACAGTCACAACTCGACTAGATCCTCCAATTCTGAGCTACTCTAATACAGTATACACAGAGATATGAAAGAAACTGACATTCATCAGGCAAGAAGTATCAAGAGTCCATAAAATAACCAGAACACAATTATCATTAAAGCTTTTACAACTGGGAGTCTTACTCAACCATCGATGCTTACAAAAATACAATTACTGAGTCTATATACTCAGAAAATTCGCCTAGCGGTGACCTGTTCAGTCCTTCCAGGCTTGGTGTCCCTTCAACCAAAAATGGGACGAGTAATCATTGTTGGACCCCACCTCATCTACGTATGGCCCCTATAAGAAGAGTAGCTAGGTCATTAAGAGTCGGGCTAGCGTGCGCAGTCCTTCTCCATCCATCCGAGGGTTCATCATGGCTTCACTCTAAAAAATTGGGTACACAGGACACTCTCGAGCGAACTGCTCGACAGGCCCTCCATACCCCAAACTTAATGAATGACAGGAGGTCTCAACCACTCGATCACATCTTCATTTATTCCGAGTGAAAACCAGGGTCGAGGTCTCACCAGTCGGTGCCTGGAGACCACGATGCTCCTTTCGGTGATCAAACCCGACACCTTTGGTCCCTTTGCACACAGTTCCTTTCCTCTTTGGTGACCACGAGCTGTGATCCTGAGTTAAATTTCAAAGCGCTGTCGGCGTTTTGGGATCGCGGATGAGGAAGGAACATGACCTTTCCTCTTCAAAATCGTGATGAGAGAACTGTCGAGAGAGCTCAATTGGGCGCCACGCGTCCTTGAAAACATACGGTCGCAAATTCACATGACGTTGTTGTGGGTCCCAACTCCTGGGCACTTTCGGCGCTTCGGGGTTAGGGGCTTCGCGATACAAGGTGACATGAAACCTTTATCACTTGAACTTGTGATTGCCGAAAGCCGATGCGACAAGATCTTTCACTAAATCCTGAGTGACTTGGCAGCCCCGACATCCCGATGGTCGTCGATCAGCTTTGTAGATGGATCTCGACTGCTGAAGACAAAACTTTGCCCGCTCTCTTTGGGGGGGGAGGGCTGAAATGAAGCTTTCTGCGTTGTGCTCGGGCACTCCTGATGCGACTTGCTGATCATAAGGCCCCTTGCGCTGTGAAAAAGTAATGTTACTAACAGCGGGGAGAAAAGTGGGTTGGCCTAAAACCACTCTTTCCCATGCCCGCAATCACAGTTTTTCATGAGGTCATATCCCTGGGCCATATGAAGGAAGGGGCTAATCAAAAAAGAGCTAGTGCCTGAAACTCGATATTTTCGAAATCACGGAGACAGAGGTCATGGGTATCATAGGACCTACACCTTAGGAATAAAGGGGGCATGTGTACAATTGTTTTGGGTTCAATCAAGAGCCCGAAGAGTCGATCTGACTCAAAAGAAATAAAGATCCTAGATCGGGAGGTTGCAAAACCCCAAGAGGGTAGGGGGGGATGCATCAGGTGGTATCAGAGATGAATTTTGTTTACAGATAGTTGACAAAGGAGACAGAGGACAAAGCCATTATTTTTCTATAGATGTAGGTAAAGGAGATAAGGTGAAAGGATATAATTTGATACCAGGTGGCATCAGAGCTAAATTTTCGTCTTTAGATATCAGGCGAAAGAGAAAGAGGAGAAGAACTATTTTTTTCTTACAGACAACAGACAAGAAGGAGGTGAAAGGAGATAATCTAGTAACACTATATGATATCAGAGGTCAAAATTTTCCTGTAGACAGCAGGATAAAATAAGGTAGAGTATTGATGCTCTGTGAGAATCTTGTTGCATGTGCGCAGCAACAAAATTTAAACATCCAGGTGAGTTGTGAGAGAAGATGGAGATGCTCTCGGATGTAGAGTGATCCATAGGATTTCCAGGAGGGCAGGTAGAAGGTGGAAATGGTTACTAAAATCCATGGGAATGGTAAAAGAGAAGGCCACAAGAAGAAATGAAATAAAGAGATGGATATGGAGCTTGATGAGATAAGAGCAAGGATGGAACAACTAGCATTGAGGATGCAACAAGAGGCAAAGGTACACTGGAGGTACGAATTTCCTCTGAACAGGAAGGTAAAATGGCCTATTAAAAAGTTGTTGGCTAGAAGATAGCAACAAGAGTTGAGAAGGTGTTTGAGGGAATTAGAAAATATCAGTGACACAGAGGAGGAACTGATTCACATCTGTCAACTGGAAATTGGGAGACACCTCAGTGATGAGGAGGAGGTGAGATCAGATAAATATCTCATAAAATTCCAGGAGACAAGAGATGGATTTTCATATTGCTAGGTAGGCAATGAAATGTGATCATTGGAGGATCTCATAGACTATCAAGAGGACAATAGTGGAAATTCATATTTCCAAGTGGGCAATGATATGAGATTAGCAGAGAATTTCGTAAACTGCCAGTTGGGTAGAAATGGAATTTCAAGTTTCCAGGTGGGCAATGGAAACAGATCAGTGGAAGGTTATACTACCTTTGAAACTGCATGATGGAGTTTTGTAATTCAGTCTCATAATCTGCCCTTTCTACCGATACCCTTTCTTCTTCATCTTGAAAAAAGATCTCACTTTCATCCATGAACTGGTCATGTTCTTCTTTGGTTAAAAATACCTATGTCTCTTTATTGTCATAGTAGTTTATGTTGTCTTCAAAATATCCACATTAATCTTCATTCACATAATTATTTTGAAAAGGAGGCCTTATTTGTTGTTCCCCCTGATTTCCCTGGTTTCCCTAATTTGCCTGCTCTTCTTGAGTAGCCTGATTTCCATGATTTCTTCGATCTCTATGCCTAATATGAGGAATAACTGGTCTTCTTGGATTTATGGGTGGGCCATCATCATGTTCTCTGGGTTTAGCCCTATTTCCTAGAGCCATTATTTCCATCATCTGCTCCATGTTTCTCATCATTGCTTCAAATCTTTCCTTTGATGTTTGTGATGTTGAAGGATGTGCTTTGTCTTGAGCTATGTTGGTGTCCTTTCCATCATTATCTTTCATCTTCCCTGAAGCCATTAGATTCACCTCAACCTCTATAGCATTGGTCATAATATCATCCAATGTGGTAGATCTTCGTTCTCTTAACAACAAAGAAAAAACACTTTCAAAAGAATCAGAATATCTGAGCTGAGCAGCTGTAGGGGGGGGTTTACCTCAGCAGGAATTGTATGGTAGACTTTCATGAACCTGACTGAAAACTTCTGCACTGTTTCATCGGGTGATCTCTTCATGTTGTTGTACTATGCCAACAACTGAAGGAGATTTTTCTTATACTCCCATTTTGTAATGAAACTTGTCTCAAAATCTTTGAAATTTGCAATACTGGCAGGTGGAAGGGATTTGAACCACTTCCTTAATTCTCCTACAAGACTCTGTGTAAACAACCTCATATTAACATCTTCAAAATCCACCTCTTCCAATTCTATGAAATCATTAAACTAGTCTATATGTTTCTGAGTTGATATGTTACCCTCAACATCATATAATTTTATCCTTAGGTTGTAATCTTGAGGCAAATCATGTAATTGAGCACGCAATACAAGGGGGGAAAATATGGCTTCCATAGCTATTGTGAGGGGTTGGAGTGGCTATTGGTTTTGAGCGGGGATCGCTAAAGGCCTAGTAGATGCAACTAGAATTAAATATTGGAATCTCTTTTGGTCAAAGATGGTCTCACTTAAAAAAGAATCAAACTTAGTTTTGAACAATATTTTCTCAAATTTTGCATCAAACTCAAGGGATTCAATGTTGGTCACTCTGTCCTTGGGTAAATACATATATCGGTCCAAATGCAACAATGGAGTTATTGTCTTTTCTTTTCTTTTATGTAAAATCTTCTCAGGGTCAGACACATGGATTAAAACTTCTTAGTCTGGGTTTCTCCTCGAGTGGATTTTCTTAGTAGCCAGGGTTTCTATCTCACACGAGGTCGTGCGACTAGTCTCTAAGTAATAGAGTCGCCAGGGTAAAAAAGAATAATCTTAGCCAATACGGTATTTGATACACTATCACCCTCAGGGATCAAACTAAATCTTTAAGTCATTTTCCTAGGGAAGATTTTTCAATTTCGTCCCTGGCAACGGCGCCAAAATGTTAGCACTTTGTAATTTTTTTCCGATTGATAGACACATGATAGAGTTAATTGTTTCATCCAGCTTTAGAGCTAAGGCACTAGCCTTATCAACTCAGAGAGGGATCTCTCATGTCACTTGATATTTCTTTGGAAATCAGTGGATAGATTTGGTTTGTTTCGGGGTTTTTTAATAAAGTTGATGGCAAGGAAGGGGAGGAACACTCAGGGCTATGGAGTCAAAATTATGAAAGTGAATGAAAACAATGCATCGGCTAATAGAAATCTCCATAGGATAAAGGATAAATGAGGTGATGAATCTGATTTATTCTTAAATTTAAATAGAGTGTAGGAAGATAAAGAAAACAAATAACTGCATCAAATCATTACTTAAATGAATTCTGAATTAGTTAAGAAGACAATCACATAGTTTAAATTTCTTAAGACAAGAGCATCATAAGATGAATTCTGGGCCTTTAACTCTCCAATTTAAATAGAAGATCGATCATTTTTTTTTATGTCCCAAGGGGATGTCTAAAGGTAGACCCAATGTGAGGAATTTTTTAAGAGTCGTTGGTAGTCTACAAAAGTTATAGTTTATTAACAACTTGTCACTAGGAGACAAACTATGTATTTCATACACAACAACAAATTTGGATGCCTTCCTTTTAATAAAGAACTCTTTTTCATTGGAGTGTTCCTCAAATGAACAATTTTCACTAAATAATGAGACCCTACAACTATTTATGAACCTTGATATGTTCCCATGAGTTAGTGGATGACAATCGATATATAACATGATTTTCTTATTAAAGTTTCTAGAAGCATACCCATTCATGCACATACTATACATGGAAATGTTGTGTTTGTATTTGACAATATTCAAGTAATCAGAATGACTATAAATAGGACCACAAAATTAAATAAGTGCCACTAATTGTTTTGGAGGAACACATGCATGTTAAAGGATAAACAACCCAAGATTTGCAACATGTATTTTATACTTTGCAATCATATACCTATCACCATAAAAATATAATCTAGTTCCAACATTGGGCACAGTCATGGATGACAGCCAAGCGCCATACAAATCTCAGTTGTAACTAGTTATGTATTTACTCTGTATATGGAAAGGAAAAGGGAAGTCATTTCTACCTTCCAACAGTTAAACAGACTTTGGTGTGTACTTGGACATTTTTTCTCTTAGATCATACAACTTTTTTTATCTCCCAATAGTGATGTTTTGGGTATTATTGATATCATACCTTGGATCACTATAAAAACTCTTTGTTGACTCAACAAAAGGAGATGAGTTGGCCAATTTAGGAGGAAACATAGTCTATCAGGCTTATAATTTTTCAAAAAAAGAGCACATGGAAGTGTTCCTACGTGTCTTTTCCATATTACATATTGGATTATTGACCGCAGTGGGAGGTATTAGACCATCAACTTTGGGTAGTCTATCATTAACATTATGAGCCAATGAGACACGTCAAGGGTTATTCTTCAACCCTTTACATTTTGAACATCCACATATTACTGGCATGCCATTAAAGAGATCCAATTTATGGTGTAATATCGTTGACCCAAGAGATAGGTTACTAGAAGATGGGATGTTATAATTGGCAAGGTAAAGTAGCTGCCCATTTTCATCAAACATTTTCCTACATTATATTTCTCCTCATAAGATCTTGCAACATTTTTTCACTGGTGGAATATATTGCTCATCTGAACTCGATCCCAATTTATCATCCTACAAAATTCAATGTACAATTATTCAAATGCACGTGCAAAAATGACATAAATTCAATCAAATAAATGAATTATAAATAAAATCTTTATTTACTTCAAGTGGTGTGGGAGAAGTTGAAAAACTTGCAACGATATGGAATGAGCTATAATTTGAAGTATTGGTCATTTTATATTATAACCTTCTTTTCCCTATATTTGAGACAAAACCATCATCAATACATGTATGAATCCGATATTAAAATTTATTGTGCATCTATTTATTTTATAATTCACTAGTGCGTTTATATATATAACACACCGATGTGACAAAATATGAAATGCACTAAAACGTCACATCCATTAAAAACTCCACAAATCAAGACATTTCTAAATTTTAATAGTGGAGGTTTTCATTTCTATTATGTCGATAAAATTGGTATCGATGCATTTGTTACTATAAATGCACTAGGGCACACTATTCGGGGAGGCACACTGATTTGAGAAAAAAACTTAATTTTTAAACTATATAGTTAATAAGTGGTTTTATATACTAATTGAAAAAACACAATGAATAAAGAGAGTGAATTTCATTTTTCAAAATGTATTTGTTCATAAATGAAAACACTATTCATTAGTTCACTTTTTTGGCAGAATTTAGAGGGAAGATTTGTGGAAGAGATACTTACATGAAATACTTTAGAGTGGCTAGATTTTTTGAGGAGCCAAAATTGGAAGGGATCCATAGGGTACATACAAATCTGTAGAGAAGTAATTCTATGTATGTGATTTCATTCTGTTAGCACTATGATTTTTGTAGTTAGAGTTGTTATGAGATGATTCATAGTTCATGAATCAAAGCATGTGAGGTCAGTGACTGAATAATGAATCGGTCAAAATCAGGAAGTAGCGGGTCTGGCCCTTGGATTCAAGAAAGGGCGTAATGATTAGTCATGTGCAACTTGTAAAGGTCCCTTTCCCTAAAGATCGAGTCCTCTCAAAAAAGGGGAATTTATGTGCCAGATATCGAGGCAAGTTGTTGGGATAAAGTTCATGTCAAAAGATATAATGAACATCATCACCTAATCATGAATTCAGAAAGGTGAAAAATCACAACACTCTTATCATTTTTACTTTACACGCTACAAATTGTACCCATCACACGCATTTTCTGCACAAATCTTCAAGCATCTTTCAAACTTCTTGTCACCATGGATTTATTGTCCTCTTCCATGATTTCATTCCTTATCTGTTCAATTATAAATGTTGGTCACCCTGCATGCCTCTCCTTTAATTTTTAGATTTGTGCCTTGTCCATGGTTTGTTCTACAAGCTCTGAAGCCCTTCACTGTGTGAAAGTTGATTTCCATTCGTCATATTGTAAGTTTGTTGATCCAAGTAACCATGTCTCCTTCATTGTTTTCAATCATTGCTTAAAGTATTTTGAAGTTTGTTGCAAACTAGTGTTTTGGACGTTCTTTCCTCTTGTGGCCATCCTTTCTTCTTTGGGATTTCCTCTTGCCATTCTGAATTTATCACTGCGCCAAAATTTATTGTATTGCGATAAGTCTCCTAGTACTTTTCTATTCCTCTCAGTTCTTCCATTGCACCAAAATTTTCCATCACATTTCCCTACTGTGACAAGCCTCCCATTATTTTTTTCCATCGTGCCAAGTTTCCCCACTGCACCAAAAGTTTTCATTGTGCCTTACTGTCGTGTCATGAACTCACATGGATTATTTGTTTTGTCACTCAAAGATTTTGTTATTGCCTTTCTGACGGCATCTGCAAATTTCGTCATTCTTATTTTTGACGCAGAGAGGGTGTTACAGTTCATTACTACGCACGTGAGATAAATATATATTAACATCATGACCGCATCCCAAATCATAAGAAAGAAGGAAACAAGTGGTAGGGACATGAGGTCTGAGCCTCAAGACTTGGAATTAATAAACAAAGAAATGGAAATCAAGGCGTATTTTGAACAAGCTGGATGAATGCGCTTCTATGAAAAGATATAACAGTATAATGTGAAGATGGTTGAGTAATTCACCCTCAATTTTACTGGGGTCAGCGCGACCATTGCGGGAATCACCTCCCAAGTGACAGAGGAAAATCTATCGGTTGCGATAGAGATCCCTCTGTGAGGAGAAAATTGGTTTAAAGGAATTACTTTAGACATTTTGTGCTATAAATACTTCATCAAGCCCGACTGTCTAAATGGGAAAATTGGAGCTGGTGTTCCAAGCCAGTACCTCCAGGATCCTTTCCAAAAGATTATAAAAGTAATCATAAGATATTTCTCCTGTGAAGGAAGGTTTGACAGGGTGTACCCATATCACATCAGGTTGTTGATGCACTTCACAAGGAAAAAACCTTTGAATCTACATTTCGTTTTGCACTTAAGCATGGAAACGATGGCAAACAATGTCCAGTCCAAGGATGACTAGCTAGGGAATAATTTATCCCATTTTTCGTTAATCCTGATGTTAGTGGTTGAAGAATTGAGACATTTGTAAAAGGACTGGGATTCATTTATGATTTTGGATGACATCGCAAGAGACCCCAAAGAAGACGTTCCTCTATCTACGAGGGAAACAACATTCCATAGAGGAGGCGAGAGAAATAAAGATGTCATGGGAAAAGGAAAGGGAAAGGAAATAGAAGACTCGTCGTCCCACCAGAGAAAACCTAGGAAAAGAGGTAGGCCAATTTTGATTAATAAAACTAAGGAGATCCAAGCTCCCAGTAAACCATGCACCCAGTCTGCTGCCAAGAGATTACTCATGTGTGTCATTCGTCTAGATCTCGTTGAAGGTATGAGCAAGGGAATTGATGAAAGGAGGAGGAATTCAGGTGATGAAAAAGTGAATGTTCAGGATTTTTCACAACAGTTGAAGAAAGCGCAACTCATTATAGTCAAACTTTATCAAGAAAACACAGAGTTAAGGAGACAGTTGGAAGAAATGACTACTAAAAAACCAACATCACAAATTCAAGAAAGGAATGTAAATTGGCTAAAAGAACAACTCAGAGAGGCACAAGATGTGAATATCTAGCTGTGGGAGGAATAGAGGATGTCAGAAGAAATAATTACAGAGCATTTCAAGGAGTGTAGATCGACCATTGATAACACCTTCAGAACTCTCGCCAATGCTTAATAAAAACTGAAATGAAACATGGTCTTCTGGAGACAAGTGAAGAATCTGAGCAAATAGAACTAGCCTCTTAGAAAAACAATCAGATTTTTAAGGTTGAAGGAGAGGCCGGAGGCATGAGTAATAAAGCCTCATTTTGTCTTTTTTTATCATGTCATGGAATCTTTCTCCGTGCATATCTTTTTTTCTTCCGGTAACAAGAAGTTGGACATAGCACTCGTGCAGTGAATATTCATCACGCAGATGTTGTAAGATTACCTATTGAGGAGGGAATTTATAAATGAAATGCATGCCAATTTTGAAAGAGATGCATGGTCCCCCAACTGTGGTTTCCACTTGAATTTTCACGAGTGATCGCAAATGGATGTTTGCTACACCAAATCACCACGTCCATGCTACATAGTGATTGTGCAGCAGCAAACAAATCCCTTTACACAAAGAAGACAAAGTTTGGAATAGTACGCTCGATTACTCGGGCACCCCTTGAAATAAAACATCGATTTATCACAACCTGACAACCGAATCTTACTCATGACCGAATGATTGAGACAAATGTGTTGGTTATGTTATGATTAGGTGTAGTCAGGTTTCTATTTTTGGTAAAATCTATTCAAAAGTTTGTCTAGGGGGGAAGTAATTGAATATGAGATTATAGGGGGAAGTAGTTCGAGGCATATCAGCCCAAGAGGGCATTAGTTTTCTATATATTGTATTTTTTCGATGTAAGTCGGGTTGGCAAAGCAGTGTAGACAGAGGAATCGTGAATGTAATATTTGAATCTGATGGAAATAATAATGCAGAGGTCTTGAATCTTTGACGAAAATATTCTAATGGTGGTGGTTTGATTCATTTTGATCCTATATTTGTATGTACTTCATGTTTCCTACAAATTCATGTATGTTCCCTTTGTTTAAATTGGAAATATTTAAGGAGTTTAAAATTCATCGTGTGGTGCTTTAGACTTAACCATTTAAAATATGTGTTTTTCTTCTAAGTAAGTTAGAATTCATTTTCATTGGTTCTCTGATTTGATTTATGTCCTCCTTTCTTCTTCCATACACAACAACATTAAAATTGAAATAACATTTCCCATTTAGCCTTTATCTTCACAAAGCTTACCTTACCAGTCATTGATTTCTCTCATTTTCATGGGGTTGACTCCATATCACAAAGTTTTGTATTTCCTTGCTAGCGAAACTAGAAACACTTTCTCAAACAAATAAATCTAGCCATCAATCCAAAGTTAATATCTATCAGAGACCAGGTCTTAGAGAGATCCCTCTCTAGATTGGAAAGTGTTATCACTGAAATTTCGTCCGCACAGGGCGACAAGAACTCCGCATCATCAGCACAGAAAAACAGGCATTCATGGCACAAGGATTTAATCCACAGCATAGCAAAAGGGCCAAAAACTATACAAAATTGGCTAAAAAATTAAAAAGCGCAGCATACTCACTAAAAACGAGCGCGCGCACGCAATATATTAGTATATTGGGCGCATATGTGCGGCTGTGGGGTGCAAAACCCGCGCGCCTGCCAAACGGCGCATTTATGAAGCTGGTCGGCCTCCCAACCACTATTGGATCGGCTCCCAAGTTGATTTGACATCAAATCCGAGCTCAATCTACGGGGGGAGGCTGGTCAAAGA
>SNQJ01S0076006.1:36883-59720 GCA_010110895.2 Picea sitchensis | reverse complement strand
TTAGTTTTTGTTTAATTCTTGTTAATAGTTTAGTTGTTTTCTTTCTAACCTTTTACATCACAACTGTCATGACTAGCAGAGCCCAACTAGGCATGTAAGCACTCACTTTTTGCTCACACATCGACGAAAAGAGTGCAAACAGAAAGGATAGTTTCCAGTATTAAAGTTGGTTTGTAGGGTACCTTGGTAGTTTGTTTCCCTTCATCCCAATAGTTTACCAAGTGCTAACATCTTGGCGCCATTGTCGGGGATGAAAATGAAAAATTTCCCTGGGAAAATGACTAAAGTTGTAGATTTTATTCCTAAGGGTAATAGTGGATCAGACACATATATTGGATGAAAATTACTTTACCATGACAACTTCATTGAATAACATCAGTAGCATAGAGTAGTCTGAATTAGAAATCTTATCTCCTAAAAACGTTTACACTAGAGAGAACCCTGATCCAGAGCCTACAGCATCTGTGTCTGATCCTGAAAATGTTTTGTGCAAAGGAAAGGTGACGCAAACCCCCAACCTGCAGGTTGAGATCTACTCACAGGATCGTTCAAATCTCCTTGAGTTGAAATAGCTCTTTCAGATCCCTATCGAAACTTCAAAAAATCGATCCACAGGTCCTTATGAATCGGGCTCGCGTGAAAAAACACTACGCACCAACTCAAATCCTCTGACCCATAATGTGATCACACCTTTCACAAATTTGGAACTTCAGATCTCGCGACTTTGCGACTCCTGTTGCTGAGTTCTCGACCCTTCAACTGTCGAAACTCAAAATGTCGATTCGCCAAAATGTCTAGCCACGTCTTCCCCCATATCCATATCATGCTTTGTGATTTTGTGAATCTCGAAACAAAGACTGCTACCTCTTGTCCGCGAAAGTGCCGAAATGCCAAAATCCTATAGGTTCAACAATGACTGGCCCCACAACAAAATGTTTCACCGATTTTGAGTTTCAGACTTCACGATTTCGTGAATCCTGATGCAAATCTCCTGGCTCTCCAACCTACAAAACCTTGAAATCGGTCAACGAAGTTGACTCCACCTGATGACAAGTATGGAACCTGTCACTTCGCTACCCTCTATCTCTAACATCAATTCTTCTGCCCCTTCAAAACTTTGAACTCTGAAATGAGAGTTCATGGGAGATCCGATGGCCCTCATTGGCTCGGATCCAATGACCATATTTCTCCTGAGCTTATCTTTTAGAAAACACTCGTTGTAACTCCCCTTGCTCCTCTATATATCTAACGGATCTTGGATCTTCGGTACTTCTCCACAGAGAATTTGGTTCGTTCAATTTCTTTTCCAATGGCTTCTATGAGACAAATCGATGTTCTCCTTCCTGAACCTTACTTCTTTGAGATGACTTCAACCCTAGTCTCCCTATGAAGTATTCAGAGACGTTATCCCTTCTGAGATTTCTTTACAAACTCTAGTTTCCCAAAGAGACTCCTACATGCACTCCTTTCGGTAATCTCTCAAATACTTCTAAGTATTTGATTTCTCTTGACTCTGCGCACTCCCCGCAATAGTAGTCCTTCAATTCACCCTTGGTTGATAAGTTCTAGGATTTCAACCAGCTTGCGCACACCTTGCATGTCTTCTATGCTTTCGCCTACACTTTTGCGGGAATGAGAACAACAGTATCCCTCCTAAGATTTCAGAGATAAACTATGAACCTTTGTCAATGCACACCTTGTGGATGCTTTCACTGCACTCCTTGCAGTAAATTCTCTCACTCAGGAAGAGAAACAATTGAAACTCATTCTCTCTCTCTCTCAGATTTCAAACATTCAACATGAAATGATACATACACAACATAACAACAAATGTATGATAGATATAATAAAACATCTATAAGCATACCATTCAGCATGTATACACAGAAAGCATCATAACACCATGAATCTGACTTAAAGCTTCATATATTAATTCAGAACTTATGTACATGGGTTCTTCTCTACAACTCTTTTCTACAACTCTCTTCTTCTCTTGCTCTATGCTAATGATACAATGATACAAAGTTGAGGGTGTCTATACTCGTTTTCCCTCCTACGCTCTAAAAATGTATAATCTTCATTCAAACATACATACTTACATTAACTATGCATAAATGCCTCTACCTACTACAGATGAGAGTGAATCGCTCATGATATGTTTACAATATGCAAGTGTGCTTCCTCTTAACTATTACATTTAATATCCACTCATTTAAACTTTCAACAACATTTCAACATGTGAAAAAAAATGTGTTGGCACTTGTCCCAACTGTCTTCCACCTTCATGCTCGCTTGCTCCTGACGATGCTCCTGCATCATACTCCCTCGCTTGAAAATTTTCATGGATTCTTGTTCATGATTTCTTGCATGGTGTGTCCATGCTTATGAATTTATTCTTCATCTTCCCATTTGGCATCTTCAACTGGATATCCCTTCAATTTGACCAAGTACTCAAAATACTCTCTTCTCCTGGTCCTCTTGTTGACTCTCTTGTCACAGATACTTTCCATCTATGGATTTTCAGCTATAGGAATTTGTTTAGTCCACTGAACCTCTGTCTATTCAATGTCTACTCCTGCTTCTTCAGCTCTATAAGGTACAAATCTAAGATGTTGAATATCAGTGAAATTCTAATCCGATTGGGTAATTCAATCTCATAAGCATTTGCCCCAAATTTCTTCACGACCTTGCATGGTCCAATCTTTTTCATTTTCAATTTGTTATATGTCCCCCTTGGGAACCTCTCCTTCCCCAAATGTGCAAGAATCAGATCACCGACTTCAAATTGAAGTTCTCGCCTGTGTTGATCTGCTCTGCGCTTGTACTCTTGACTCAAATTTTGCAAAGGTTCCTTCACTTGGATGTGAAGTTCCTTCATTGCTTCTGCAAAATCCTCTACACTAGCACTCCTGAATTTAGCTTGTTCCAAATATTTCAATTCAGAAACTCCCCGTGGCTACATTCCATACACAATTTGGAATGGAATCTTCCCTATGCTTCTATTGAATGAGTCATTGTAAGAAAATTCCGCCTATGGCAGAATGTGATCCCACTGACTGTGGTGTTCAGTCACTAGGCTTCTCAACAAATCTCCTAAGCTCTCGTTCACGAATTCTGTTTTCCCATCCATCTGAGGATGATATGCTGAGCTAAATGAAAAAATTGTCCCCAGCTTCTTCCATAAAGTCCCCCATAAATGTCCCATGAACTTGGTGTCTCGATCTGAAACAATACTCCTTGGAAAGCCATGAAGTCAGACAACTTCCTTGAAAAATAGGTTCACAATATGAGTTGTGTCACTGGTTTTCTAGCATGGTATGAAATGTGCCATCTTTGAAAATCTATCTACCACTACAAAGATTGAATCCAATCCTCTTTGTGTCCTTGGTAACCCTAATACAAAATCCATGCTCACTGCATCCCACGGCCTCTCAAGTATGGTTAATGGCTGGTATAACCCTATGTTATGCATTTTTCCCTTTGTGTGCTGACAAATTATACATCTTCCCACAAATATTTTGACATCTGTCCTCATCCCTAGACAAAAATATGAGGCATTTAATTTCAAGAACATTTTTTCATGACCGAATTGTCCAACCAATCCTCCACTATGTTTTTATTTCAACAGATTCTCCCTCATGGAGCACTTTGGAATACATAATTGATTGTCTCTGAATAATAATCCATCCTGGATCATATTTTTAGTCCATTGACTTATGTCCCTGAGAATTGGATTCTCAGATGCCTCATATTCCTCTTTAAAATCTGGGTCATCCCTGTACATTTCTCTGAGGTTATCAAAACCCAAAGTTTTGACTCTGAATTCCTTCATCAATAAACATTGCCTGCTCAAAGCATCAACAACCTTGTTAGCAGTTCCATAAATATGCTTAGTTACAAAAGTAAAATTCTACATGAATTCAACCCATTTTGCATGCTTCTAGTTTAATTTATCCTGTTGAGTCACGAATTGCAAAGTGTGATTATCGTTGTACAAAACAAACTCCTTAGGAACCAAACAATGTCTCCACTTCTTCAATGATTGTATGACCACGTAAAATTCCTTGTCATATGTTGAATATTTGACCTTTGCTTCATTCAATTTCTCGCTGAAGTATGCGACCAACCTATCGTCTTGGCTCAAGACCGCTCCAATTGCAAACCCACTTGCATCACATTTGACCTAAAACGTCTTACTGAAATATGGAAACCCCAGAATTGGTTGTTCAGTAATCTTCTTCTTCAGCAAGTTGAAACTTTTTTCTGCTTCCTCTGTCCAATGAAAATATTTATGTTTTTTCTTCACCATATCCATCATCAGTGCGGTAATTCCACTGAAATTTTGGATGAATTTTCTATAGAAACTAGCTAATCCATGGAAGCTTCGAACTTCAAATACATTCCTCGGCAATGACCAATTCTTAATCACCTCTACCTTATCTGGATCCATCTTCAACTCATTTACAGAGATAACAAAACCCAAATAAATGAGTTATGTCCTCATAAATGATGATTTCTTCATGTTTATAAACAACTTCTCTTGTTGTAGTCTTCTAATCACTATAGCTAAATGATTCAAGTGTTTAGATTCTATCTTGCTGAAAATCAGTATATCGTCAAGATATACGATGACGAATTTTCCTATGAAATCCTTCAGGACTTCATTCATCTATCTCATGAAAGTACTAGGCATGTTTGTTAAGCCAAACAGCATAACAAGACATTCATACAACCCCTCATTTGTCTTGAAGGCTGTCTTCCATTCATCACCTTCTCTCATTCAGATTTGATGATAACCGCTTTTCAAATCAATCTTTGAGAAATATTTTTCTCCACTCAAGAAATCCATCAAATCATCCATCCTTGGTAATGGAAATCTGTATCTGATGGTAATCTTTTTTATCACCCTCGAGTCTGTTCACATTCTCCAGCCTCCATCTTTCTTTGGGCTGAGCACTATCGGAACAACGCATGGACTCAAGATTTCTTGAACCAATCCTTTGTCCATTAAATCCTAGACCTGCCTCTTGACCTCTTCATTCTCTTGTGGCATCAATCTATACGCTGCTTTGTTTGGTAAATTGGCTCCAGGTATAAGATCAATGTGATGAATTATACTCTTGATCAGTGGCAATGAACAAGGTAGTTCTTCCACTACTATATCAACAAACTCTTCCAACAAATTATGGATTTCCTCTGGTAAATCATCCACTCTTGTAATGGTTAAAACATTTCTAGGCTTCCTAACCACAATGAATTGTGTATCTTCCTTCTTCTTAACCTCCTTAAGAAGTTCCTTCCCACTCATGACAAGTATAGTGTTTCTCACTTGTGGTTTAATTTCTTTATCCTTAATCAGAAGCAACATGTGAGTTCTCCCATTCTTCTCCAGGGTGTATGTGTTCTTTCTCCCATCATGAATCACATTCCTGTCATATTTCCATGGTCTACCTAACAATAGATGAAAAACATCCATGGGAATGACATCACATAGTATTTCATCCTTATATCCTCCTATTTTAAATCAACTAAACACTGTTTAGTGACATTTACCTGATGTCCTTTTTGTAGCCACGAAACTCTGTATGGGCTTGGATGTATGATAGTCTCCAGCTCCATATTTTCTACCATGTCTATAGAAACGAGATTTTCTGTGCTACCACTGTCCACGATGACTTTGCATACCCTATGTTTGGTCTTGCAAGCAATCCGAAACAATTTGTTCCTTTGGGCTGGGTTCTCTGCCTCCTTCTCTGGCATTAAGAGAATTTTTCTCATCATTAGTGATCTTCCTCCCTCAACATCTTCTACCTCAACATTATGTCTTTGTGCTTCAGTAATGTGAGTTTCCCCTCCTCCTTTCTTTCTATTTGGACATTCATAGGATTTATGTTCGTTTTTCCCACAAACAAATCATTTCACTTCACTGCCTCTGCCTCTTCCTCTTCCTCTATATTGAGGAAAAGTGTTTCCATCAGCATATTGCCTTCCCTATCAGCTCCCTCCTCTCTTAGGTTGCGTTTGAGGTTTCTTCCACTCTTCTTTAGGTTTTTTATTCCTGTCTTGGGCAACTGCTTTGCCTCTGGCTTGACTTCTACCTCAGCCTCTCTGACCTTTCTTTCAGCTCATCTTCTCTTCAGCTTTCAGAGCCATTTGATAAGAATCCTCCACATTCTGAATGATCATCATGCTCATCTCGTCCTGAATTTCATATCTTAGACCATTCATATATCTGGCCACCTTTCATCGCTTTCCCGATGACCTACTCTAATGTTTATCTTGTAGAACTCTTCAGTGTATTCCTTCATTGACATCAACTTCTATCTCAAATTATGCATTCTCTGAAATAGAGTAATTTGATAATCCTTGGGTATGAATTTGTCTTTCATTTTCTCAACCATTCTATCCCAACTCTTGATTTTCTGCTTTCCTTTGTAGTGTCTGTTATCCTGCAGTTCATCCCACCACAATGTTGCATGCCCTTTAAGTCTGGTAATGGCATGTTTGACCTTCTTTTCTTCCTCGACATCCTCATAGTCGAAGTATTTATCTAGAGTTATAATCCATTCTAGAAGCTCTTCAACATCCTAGTTTCCCTCATAAATGGGAATCTCCATTTTTTCCCTGGCACCTATCCTTGCAACAACCCTGAATAGGCTTTCATCCACAATATCCTCGACTACAACTTATCCTTCATGTCCAGCTTCATTTTCACTTTCATCCTCGCTGGTATCTCCAGCGTCGACTATGTGCCTCTGTGTTGTCTCCATGGCATCAAGCCTGACACGTAGTTCACGCATTTCTCTTTCCACTGCTGGATCAAGCATTGACCCGTCTCTTCTTCTCGGCAGCATGGATAAGAAATGTTCTTCTTTCCTCTGCTACAAAAAGTAAAGAAATGTTATGCGCTTTCGATACCACAATGATGTGTACCAAGGTACTCTTCTCCCTTCTCACTTCCTCTGCCTGCAATATACAAACAGATTCAAGAATTAACCCACTACTGCAAGAAATTTCTTAATTTGTTTGTCATCCTCAAAGACCTGCCAGTGTTGGATATTGTCTGGTATAGATGGTTTGTATCTGATTTCAATGTGATACTTCAATTTGAAATTTGTGGGAGGAGATAAGGTTGAAGATGCTTTAGCCAATGCATCAACATGTAAATTCTCTACGCGAGGGATAAAATGGACATTTACGGACGAGAAAAAGTTTTCCATGAGATCCCAGGCACAATTTCTGTATGTTCTTAGTCTGGGATGCTTGGCTAGGTACTATCGGTTTATTTGTTTGACTATTAACTCTACATCTCCATATACCTCTATGTTATTTATCTTTAGCTTCTTGGTAGCCTCTAATCCTAAGACCAATGCTTCATATTCGCATACGTTGTTGTTGGGTAATAAGATATCTTCTGAAGTAGGCTCATAAGTTTGACCTCTTTGGAGTATTTTCTTGGGTTGAGCAGTTGAAATGAGATTACTCTTATATCTTAAGTTATACTTGGGTTGGATCTCAGCCATTATCATCCCAGTTTCTTGTTGAGATTCACAGAGATCAGTGTGATCACCTTCTTCACCCTTATTCGATGGTTGTTGCATTTTTAGAGTTTTTTCATAGTCTTCTTGAGTCATATATGGTTGAGTGCAGTCATCACCAAAGTTCGTGACATCATTATCCAAATATCCGAAGTCTTGAAAATCGTTCGCTCCTATAAAATTTTCATTCTTTAAGGGAGCTTGTATTTTTTGATCATCATTTTTTATTTGTCTTTGCTGGTTTGGGGGGTTGGGGTTCCTCTTGAAATCATTTTTGGGAAAGAGTCAGCTTTGGCATGTTCGAGCTCCATTCTGGATATTTTATTAGACAGTTCTTTAATTATTTTGGCCATGTCGTCCACCCTATCATCTGCGGATCTATTAGACCCTGAAGGACTTGCTTGTTCTCTAAAGTGTTTGGTCTCTCGGTTTCGATTTTCTAATTTAGATTTAATCTTACCCGAAGCCATCATATTAGACTCTATTTCTACCGCATCGTCCTGCATTTAGTTTAGGGTGGCTCCCATTCTTTCTCGCAAAAGGAGTGCAAAATCCGGTTCGAAAGCTTCGGCAAAAGTTACTTTGGCTACAGGTTGGGACGGTTTCACCTCGGCTGGGATTTTATTTTACAGTTTGCTGAATCTCTGAATAAATTCCATGACTATTTCTAAGTTTTTTTTCCTTAAAGACCCAAATTCGATTAAATAATATAGATGGTATTTTCTCTCACCCCATTGTCTGAGGAAAGCATCTTCCAAAGCATCATAAGACAAGATAGATGTCGGAGGTAAATTCTGAAACCAAGTTCGGACCTAGCCTTCAAAGGTTTCAACAAGAAGTCTCGAATATACGTTCTCATGTTCAATACCTAGAATATCTACTAATTGATCGAAGAAATTAATATGTTCGGTCGTGGTCAGATCCCCTTCCCTGGTGAATTTTGGTAAATTTTTTATGTAATTTTTGGGAAGGTCATGTAGAGGGATGGGCAATACTAAGGGATCATATCTAGCTGCAACTTTCATAAACACTCTAGGAGGGGGAGCAGGCCCTTGGCCTCCAACTCCTCCTAGAGGGACTCCTCCTCCTCCTCCTTCGATAAACCCTCCACCTCCTCCTATAATCCCTCCACCTCCTCCTCTGGCAGATACCATCATTATTTTGGAAAATTTATAAAGAGGGTTATGGAAAATTAAAAGTGACTTTTTATTTTCTTCGCGAAGAGGAAAATCCGATGAGGAAAGATAAGGAACGCGAGGACTTGGTTCCTCGGATTTGCAAGAGACGAAATCAGGAGAACCAACGGGTGTGGAAACCGAGTGTGTAACACACTCTTCAGAATTTTGTGAGGTCAGGAAACTTAACTGAAGGAAAGATGGTATGTCCACTGTCGACAAACTTTCAAGGGGGCCCTTTCCTTTGTGTACTAAGGGAATTGTCGGATGAATCTCACTCCTAACTTTGGAGCTATTTGGCATTGAAACTTTAGTCTCAAAGAGAGGACTGAGTGAAATTGAGGGTTAAGAAGAACTCTTAGCCTTAAGTTGTGGGGTTTTAAGTTTGTAAACTGCAGTGGTTGGCTTAAGAGAGCCTCTCGCCTTTAGAATCTTTTCGGGATCGGTAACATGCATAATCTTCTTACCATCCGGGTTTTGTATGGTATTCCTTCGAATGGATGCCAGTTTATTATTTGTGGAGTCACCAAGTGAAAGATTAGGAATCCTTAAAAAGGTGTGTACTCTTTGTTCACTATCAAAGGGTAACACTTTCAACGAAAAACAAATGTCATTTTCACAGGGAAAAATATTTCATAAGTTCGGTCCTCGACAACGGTGCCAGAAAGATGTTGTTACTGAGTCTATACTTAAGGCTTAGAAGTACAGTGTCTAGGCATCCGAAAGTGAATAAAAGGTGGAGAGGAGAGAAATGTCATCCTTCGGCAATGGAAACTAAGGAATATTTCTAGGTTGGCATTGTCTAGCTTCCAACTGTTCCTGGGTAGTTATATCATGTTCAATTGCAACCCACGAATGTTCGAGTTCAACCAGGGTAGTAGTTGTTTTAACAATAGTGTCAAAAAGGTTTAAGGCAATATGCGTTTGATTTGATAATATGGGTTCAATATTAGGCTGGGTTGGTACAGGGACAGTCATGGAGGAATAGTAAAATAAGAAAAACTTCAGAGAGAAATTAAGTGTTGTCTCAATTTGGTCGTATAAAAGAGAATTTACGGTTCGGAAATAAAACAGGGTGCAAATCAAAGGCTCTTTCCCGTAACTAAGTTATATCTTAATAAAAGGTATGAGGTGGGAGAAAAACATTTAGCTGTCTATGGTGTAAGGCTCCTATCAAGGGAGAATCTCACATATAAAAAGAAGAGAAAAACTGTAAGGAAATAACTGATCTAGCAGAGAATATGTGTAGAATTCTGAAAGTGTAGACTGGTCTTACACCCGCTGATAGTTGGTACAAAGGAAAAATAGTAAACAATTACAAAAAACCAAAATTCATTCACTATAGTAGTGGTTGTACTAAATTATAACTAAGCATTCATCAATTAGGAATATGAAATGAAACGAAATATGAGATACAAGAAAACAAACTCATAACACAGTCGTGACGGAATTGAGAATCTTCAGATTTGCTTTGTATTAACTCTCAAATTTGTAAAGACTATGTTACAATCGACACAAAAAGGTCCATCCCTTTTTCTTTTCTTTCTGTGGTATATTTATACAGTTTACAAATAAGATAGAATCTCAATAGTCAGAATATTTCGGTTATGAGAGGGAGGAGAGAAATCGCTCCATTTCTTCTTCTCTGTCTTCACTTGGTGCCAAACATTTGTCCCCACGCATGCTCGATATAGGCGATAGATCTTTCAACCAACTGAGATATCAGCCGCGATGGTTCTGCTTGACAGCTGGCTTCAAATAAGTAACATTCTTGGGGTAACTACGACAACCTGTCTTCCATCTGTCCATCTATGATGTTGATGGCGCATAACTGCGTGCTGGGTCTAATCATGCATTTGTCTATTTGGACTATGTCTACCATAGTCACCTGGGAAATATCAACCGAATCTCTTTCCTCTTTTTCCTTTAGATCAAGCGATATTTTTGCCACATTCATTTGCATCAATGTCTGGACATTTCCTCCACTGTCAATGCCTAGAAGATCGTCGTCTGTAGAACTAAAGGCCTCTTCTAAGGAATTGGTTATCTTTTTGGCTTACTGCTTTCCTTCGGCAATGTTATGCTCCCATTCTTTTAATAGAATTTTTCCTCTGGTTTTCTCTGAAATGGTGAACCTGGGAGTACTTTCCGAAACCCTGTTGTTTGTGGCTATCACAACCTCTTGGAAAGCGACCCGAGCTTCTCTGAATTTCCTTTCTCTAGAAGATAAGTTCTTTGAAACCTGGTTGACTAGCAGACAGTTGTCCCGGATCCCTTCTACCTTGGAGAGAAAATTTCGCTGTGCCACAGAGACTCTGCTTCGAATCTTGATCGCCTGGGATTTAAAAATCCCGATGTTTATCATTCTATTCTCAACGATCTCCACCCTAGCCTGTAGTTGTTTGATCAAATCCCTTTGTTGGCTTGCTTGCATCTGACCATCCCGGACCACCAACTGTGCTTTCTCAAGCTTTGTTTTGAGCAGATCTATCTTGTTTTTATCAGCCAACCTGGTCTGCTCTATTCCCAAGCTCACCTGGTCTTTAGGATTCTCTATTGATGTGGCCAGTCTGGCTTCAAGGGTCCTAATGAGGCGATTTTTTCTTTTAAGTTGGTTTTTTAAGAGCCCGATTGAGAATTGATTCACCGAGGCATATGCTCCTAGTGTCCCTACTATTTCAGTAGCAAATTTCTCATTCTTATTGTCCTTTCCATCAGTTATAAATTTATATTTCTTGGCAGTTGAATCTTCTTCTTGATAGAATTCCCTTTTTACTACTGCTTTTCTCTTCTTATCGAAGAAAAACTCATTCGAAGGGAGTTCTTCTACCCTTATGGGCCTCAATTCTTCATTGAATATCCATCCTGCATCGATATTTCCTTGCGTTGACTGCAAGGGGGTAACTGATGTGATAGGTTCTTCGATCTTCTTCATTGATTTTACCGGAGTAGAGACTGGACTCTACTTCTTCGGTGGGTCGGGATTCTTTATCTCTGCTTCCGGACTCTTAGTTTTCTCCCCCTCGTCTTAGTGTCTTTCTTGATCGGGAGTCGCATCCTTAGAGCCTTCGGCATCTTTCTGTTTTGCCTCCGACGTACTCGGACCCTCACCTCACAACACTACAGGAAGACAACTACATCGATGTTCCTGGAACATCAGGACATCGGCTCTTTCCTCGGGTGCCAAGGTTTGTATCCGAGCTAGAATCTCAGCATAGGACCTTGTGCCTCGGAAAATGTCATCCGAGGGTGAATTATCATGCTCAAATATCTTGAGCCTGCAATTGGCCAAATGATTTCTCACGACCCTCTGCGGATCGTGCTTCTTGTATTCAATGGAGACCAAATTTAGGTCTTCCAGGGCTCCTGCCTCGGCTTTGGCATGTCTAAAATCTAATAAATAATAAGAATTCAAATGAATAGGAAAAGGTGTCCATACCTTCTTCGAGTATACCTTAAGCTCTTTTCTTATATCGTCGATTACTATCTGCCTGGCAACCTTGTGACAAGCCAGCTTGTCGGGAATGAACAATGGTAATGCATGCAGGGGGACTTAAGACCCAAAAAATCTGAGGTATGCAAATTCAACCTCTACATACCAGTCTTCTATGCTACTCAGATTCGTTACTATGCTATCCCAGATCCTGGGTGGAGGGTGACCAAAAATGGCGACATACAGAGGCACCATCACCCAGTTAAAGATTTCATACACAAAAGTTTCCTCTTTGTTTTCCCATAATTTTGCATGATAAACGTGTATGGGTTCGTCTTCTACTAGAGTCCAAATCCAGCTCATTAAGGGAAATGGAGTCAAAAAACAAACTGTGTCCATAATGTATGCAGACATGAAGAATGAAGACGCCTTCCCGTCCTCTTTCTACACCCGATACTCTCTGACCCAACTGGTCAAGCTATCAAAAAGCATATTTTCCCAGTCGAAGGAACTGCCTTCGGCAACCTGAAACATTAGAGGCACCCATGGAAGGAAAAAATGTGAGGTGTCCTCTCTCCCATATAACCTGCATGTCATCATGGCCACATATTTGTACTATGGTTCTAAAGAAGTGATTGAATATACGCCGTGGATATTAGCTCTGAACTTCGCGGTGTTCGAAACCCAATCCTTTATTAAACTGGACATGGTTTTATCATACTATATGCATTCCTTCTGCTTGAACTCATCCAGGAATTCAACACCATATGTGCAGTCGGATGTCGCGGGCAGCTTATACATGGCTTGCAGATGTTTCGGCCTGAAAGTCTCGATGGTGACTTTATACTCGTTCATTATGGTTCTGGTCGATATGTCCACATGGTCCGATGCCCATCGGACCATGTCATAATATGGAAGCAACCGTGGCCTGGCTGCTACTCAATGCATTCCGGATTGGATGACTATTTTGTACTTGGTGGTTATATCATCTTTTTCATCATCTCTAGAGTCGTCAGAATAGTCCACCAACTCTGAGGGACGATAATATTAGATTAAGTGATTAATTAATTATGTTATAACCGCATCGTGATTTCGCGAGTTGGGGTTTAGATGGGGTAACTTTCAGAAAGGACAACGCCGAGTGGTGAAATGCCGAGAGAATTTTTTACCATGGTTTAGATTTTACCTTTAACCTTGACATGGGTTACTCAAATAAGGACCTCGTGTTCTTGGCTATTAGGGCTATGACAATAATTTTTTGGGTTTGGCGAACACAGAGGTGAGAAACCCCGACGACGTTTAATCATGAGTTAGGAAAACTTTACCCTCGTTATTGTCTTGAGTAAAAAATTAAAACGATTTCGCTGTTTCGTGGCTCGGGACGTGTGAACTACATGACCTATAGTATCGGATCTGCGAGATCCTGAAGTAGAAAAAAAGAGGATTTTTTTTTACAAAAGGTAGGACTCTCCTTGAGAGTGCAATAATCATCACCATCTGCATTGATAAGGCTTCGAAGATTTGAAACCACAGACGGAAAAAACGAAAACCATCCTTCGATTTCAAGCATTAAAAAATGAAACTTGTGACAGGCTAGAAAAACAATGGCGACTCCAACATAGGCTCCAACTAGGGATCCCGCCTTCCTGTGAGGCGAGAAGAACATTAGACCACGTGCCAATATTGGGTAAATGGAGTCAATATCTTAATCAGGCTAAAAGGTTCCCGAGAATAGGGTATCGAAGGGGGAAAGAGACTTCGTTCTTTACCTTGAAAAGCTTTTTCAAAATCAGATACTCTTTTTAAACTTAGTTGTAGTCCCTTTCACAACTTTCCCTTTTTCGCTACTAAATTCAGGTCTGCTTTAAGACAATCGAAACAGTCCTAGAAGACCCAACAGATCTTGCGGCTATCAGCTTGCATAAAAAAGAATAATATTATATGTTTTTAATTGGGGAGTCTCGTCTGAATTTGGGATGTGGATCAGGTTTTAAAAAGCATTGGTTACCAAAGTAGAGTGATATTCATGTAGAACAACCTTACAGATATCTCAGATATTGCTTCACTACTAGCGAGCCTGTTCAGTACCCCGGTGAAGTTATCTTGCCCCTTTTTACTGAATTTCCTTTCACCACTTCGGAATATATTTATGCACTTAAATGCTGAGACGAGGGCAATCATTTCTGAATTTCCTTTCATTGTCTCTCGGACTAGGTGGGGGCAATCATTTCTGAATTTCCTTACACCTCCTGTCTTATAATTTTCTTTTTAGAGCGTGAAGATGGGGGCAATCAGTTTGTATCAGGGCCGATATCTGTGTAATATTTTGCATTATAGGTATTTCAACTTACTTTAATTAATCAGTACCAACCTTCCCTTGACCTTCACAACATCTTTGTTCTTGGGGAGAAAAAGGAAAATAACTTTTTAAGGGCATTCTATTTGAGCAAGATTCAATCCTCTGATGCCGTTGAAAAACCTAGGAAAGTTAAGATCACTCTAAACATTCCTTCACTTAGTAGGGGATCAAGTAGTTGTCAAGACCTGCTTTCTTTCCACAATCTGCTTTGAAGCTCACGAGGTTGACATGAAATTTTTTTATCTCTTCGTACATGAAACTGGAAGGATGATTACTTTTTAAAAGGTAAACCCGAAGATAGAAAGGATGCCAGGTAGTGACTTACTGACTGAAAATATAGAGGTCAATTAATTCAAAACTGACTCTTGTAGATATTTTCGGGGATACTTTACTTTGACTGGCTATTTTTAGATTGGGTGAATCATTTAAACTGTCTTAATTTTTTCAAAAATTGTTAAACCAAGAGACAACTTTGTTATTTATCAGTTCAGATGATGTTGTAGTTTGAATGGTGTTACCTCGGTTTTCTTTAACAATCCTTTATAACATGTCTTTTGAGAAATCTCATCTTTACCTTTTTTATTTCAGTTTCTTTGTGCAATATGAAATTACTTTAGGTATCACCTGTTTATGTCGATTTATTTCTGACACCAACTTTCAGTTTACTTCTCCTTCTTATTTCGTATGCAACTAGAATCCTGTAAAAGGCAAATACGAATCTTATATGAAATGTGTCGAAGGTTCATGAACAAAAAAAAATGAAAATCAAAAGCAATGTTCAAATGAAAATACATATATGTACACAAAATACATATAATAATTAAATTTATTATTATTATTATTATTATTTTGAATCTGGTGACTGTTACGTCATGTAATGCTTTATGTACCTCCCATTGACTAGGGCGTTGAGGACTTCTCTGTCTATATTTTCCAGTAGGAAAGAATGTTTTCCTTCCAGAGCCGAGACCCTGAATGGCCCATACCAGAGGTGGTCAAATTTACCATGCTTTGCTTTTTCATCATTTCTTGCATCCCATCTTAACACTAAATCACCTGGGAGGAATTCTTTGTCCTTTGCTTTGTGGTCAAACAATGCCTTCATGTCATCTTGGTACTTCTGCATCTTTTCATCAACTTCAACTCTATGTTGTTGGACCTCAATCAACTGATTAATTCTCCTAGTTACATGATTGGGTTCTTCGTTTTGATCTTGCCATAACTTCATCACTGGTAGCACTAGGTTTATATGTAGAATAGAATCTATCCCATAGACCATTTGAAAAGGAGAAATTTTGATAGACCTTTTAGTGCTTATGCGGTTTTCCCACAATGCATATTTCAAGTGTACATGCCGAGACCTTTTATTTTCATCCAATACTTTCTTGATTATATTTACCAAGCTCTTGTTAGATGACTCGGCCAATTCGTTCCCCTGGGGGTAATATGTTGTGGAATGACCAAGAATGATGTTATAATTTTGACAGACGTTGATCATAGCCATAGATTTAAAGGCCTGGGCATTGTCAATAACTATCTTTTAGGGACAACCGAATCTTGACAAAATATTGTCTTCTAAGAAATCGACTACCACCGAGTATGTTTCCCTTTTGGTTGGAATGGCTTCCACCCACTTAGTAAAATAATCTATAGCTATTAAGATCCACTTGTGTTGAGCACTAGAATGTGGATTAATCTCACCTATGAAGTCTAGACCCCATTGCTGAAATGGGGCTTCAACTTAGACTAGAACTAGAGGCAGTGTCGGGAGCTTCTGTTTACCTGCGAATAGTTGACAAGGGTTGCAGGCACACACTTTGGCATTGATGTCTGAAAATATTTTTGGTCGGTACTACCCATCCCTCAAGATCTTGTAAGCTGTAGCTCTCCATGCATGATTCCCTCCACAGACTCCTTCATGAAATTCATCTATAACCCACTAAGTTTCTGATTCAACTAAACAGACTAACGGGAAACTGAGGGGATCTTTCTAGTATAGCTGACTTTCACTGATACAATATTTAACTGCGTGGAGTTTTAAAGTTTTGGCTTTAGATGGTGATAGTTCATTTGGGAATTTTAGAGTTAGCAGGTATGACACCATGTCTCTGTACCAGCCCAATGATAAGAACTTCTCTTCGATCTTGTTTGGACTTGTTTCCTCATTCAGCTCGTTTAGGTCCGTGTCTTTGTCACCTTCCTATAGGAAATTGATATCTAGGGCTCTAAAATTCAACTCAGCTAAGAGTTTGACCAGGCCTTGCCCTTTTATCAATTTGGTTGGTTTGACTTCCAAATCAAATTCCTAGATTTTGGCGAGCCATCGCCCTCTTTTTTCGTCACTGTCTGGTTGTACCAATATATCTTTCACAGAACTAGTAGGCATGTACGCAATTATCTTCGAGTGTAGTACATAAGTTATGAATGCTTTTAATGATTTTACCATTGCATACGTCTGTTTTTGTATTATGTCATACTTCAACTCTACATCTCTAAGGATTTTGCTAAAAAACGCGATCGGTTGTTCGAATCCTTCTTCATTATTTTGTAGGAGCACCGCGGCGATAGTGTGTTCAGAGGCAAATGAGAAAATAATAAAATCTTTCAGATATTCTGGGCTTGATAACACAGGTGCCTCACTTATGACTTTCTTAATATGCGCGAATGATTCTCTAGCCTCGGTTGTCCAATTTACTCCGCTGTCCTTCTTCAACATACCTGTGATCAATTTTACGATCTCAGCAAAATTCGAGATAAACCTTCGTAAAAAATTTATTCTTCCTAAGAAAGATTGAATCTCTTTTACATTTCTGGAAATATTTATAGTATCTATTGCTTCAATCCTCTTAGGATCAATTCTGATTCCATCCCTAGATACAATATGGCCCAAAATCTTACCTTCCCTCATGGAGAAATGTGATTTCTTTGGGTCAAAACTCTATTTAATATGGATCAAGTGTTCTTCATCAGTTTTAGAGAAAACCGGCAAATCGTCAAGGTAAATGACTATGAACTTGTCCCTTTATCCTATGAAAGCGATGTCCATAGTGCGTTGGAATGTGGCCCCTACATTCATCAAACCAAAAGGAATTTTGTCATACATGAACATACCCCATGGTGTGGTGAAAGAAGTTTTTTCCCTGTCTTGTTCATTCATGGCGATTTGATTATAACCAGAGAACCCATCTATCATAGACATTCGGTTTGCTCCAAAAACTTTTTCTAACACATGGTCCATTTTGGGCAGCGGATAATTGTCCTTAGAGACGACTTATTTAAGTTTCGGAAATCCACACATAGTCTGATTTCCCCACTCTTTTTCCTGACCGGGACCAGGTTTGCTACCCAGTCCGAGTATCTCAGAGGTACGATTATTTTCGCATCTAAAAGTTTCTTAACTTCTTTTTCGATCACAAGTAACAAAATGGGCTTAATTGCCTAATATTTTTCCTAAACAGTTTGACCCCATGCTTCAAAGGTATCTTGTGATCAATTATGGAAGTGTCATACGTTCTTAACTCATCATAAGACCAGGCGAAAAAATCTTTATACTGTCTGAGTAGGTCTTTATACTTAACTTTCACTTAGGGGGGGAGGAACTTGGATATTGTTACCACCCTAGATTCTTTTTCAGTTCCTATATCACAGTCCTCCACTTCTTCTGGTTGGGGCTGTAAAGTGGATTTTACAGGTACGTCGTTCTGATCAAAAAGTCTCTCTAAAGGAATAAATCCTCTCGGAATCTGGTTGTTTTTTAGGACCAGCATACGATGATCCGTAATTTTATCTTGGAAGGCTTTAGGATCTTCCCCTTCTTGCATGATCCACATCGGGTCATTTTGATTTTGTTGGTATGCATGAGTTTCAGAGAATTCACCCACTGCTGCAAGAAATTTCTTAATTTGTTCGTCATCCTCCAAGACCTGCCAGTGTTGGATATTGTTTGGTATAGATGGTTTGTATTTGATTTCAATGTGATACTTCAATTTGAAAGTTGTGGGAGGAGAGAAGGTTGAAGATGCTTTAGCCAATGCATTAGCATGTAAATTCTCTACGCGAGGGATAAAATGGACATTTACGGATGAGAAAAAGTTTTCCATTAGATCCCAGGCACAATTTTTGTATGTTCTTAGCCTGGGATGCTTGGCTAGGTATTGTCGGTTTATTTGTTTGACTATTAACTTTGCATCTCCGTATACTTCTAAGTTATTTATCTTTATCTTCTTGGAAGCCTCTAATCCTAAGACCAACGCTTCATATTCACATATGTTGTTAGTGTAATCTATATCCCACTGCAGTCGGTAGGAAAAAGGAACAACGAACTTACCTTCGGGAGAAACTAAAAACACTCCTACACTCACCCCTTCAGAAGATGAAGCACCATCAAAATACATTTTCTAGACATCGATGTTACACGGATCCTCTGTCATGTGACTTGACTCTTCTCGCTCTATATCATTTTCTTCTGGACAACCATCTAAACCATAATTAAAAGACAAGATGCAATTTCCAAGATCTTGGTCTGCGATGTAAATAGAGAAATTGTTTGGGTTTTGAGGGTCACTCATTGTATATGATAATCTCGTTTCTCTGTATAGCTGAGTAAACTGACCACCAAACACAGGAATTGTGGCAAATGTCATATCCAATTGGAGAGAGCCCCCCAACTTGGCTCCCCACGACCTAGACAATAGTAATTCATACTTAGGGGGAATATCTGCAATAACCACATCCATCAAGATACTCTTAACCGAGACCTGCGCCAGGGTCTCTACCAAATCCTTTATCATCCCCATACATTTAACCCTTCGTGAGTCAAAAGAATAAATATCTCCATAAGGTCTGGTGATCTGGAGACCCAATTTGTCCATAATAATCTTAGGCATAACGTTATGGGAGGCCCCGGAGTCTAACATGCAATTATGTAGCAATTGATCATACAAATTTAGAGTGATATAAAAGGGATAAATGGTGTCTTTGTCCCCTTCAAAATGGGGACCAAAAGTGATGTTATGTTTGTCATCTTCCAGGTTTAAAACATCAGACTGGATTTCTAGCTCAGAGACACCCATCGCTTTGGTAATCTGCTTCTGATAAATGGGGTTTTTTGCTAATTCTACCAAAGGGATGGGTATCTTAATTTTATTTATCTCATTTTCAAAACTGAAAGATCTTCTCGCCTTGTCTTCTTCTTTGGTTGAGACTTTTGAATCCTTCCTTTCCGACTTATTAATATGGACTGCTTTATCACTCATGGTCCTGGTTGAAGACGCAATTTTATTTATTGTTTTGGTTCCTTGTGCTTGGGTTTCAACTTTTTCCACTTCAGACTCTTGTGTGCTTACCACTTTAGTTTTGTTGTTGGGTAATAAGGTCTCTTCCGAAGAAGGCTCATAAGTTTAACCTCTTTGGAGGATTTTCTTGGGTTGATCAGTTGAGATGGGCTTACTCTTAGATCTTAAGTTATACTTGGGTTGGATCTCATCCATTATCATCCCAGTTTCTTGTTGAGATTCACAGAGATCAGTGTGATCACCTTCTTCACCCTTATTCGACGGTTGTTGCATGTTTAGAGATTTTTCATAGTCTTCTCGAGTCAGATATGGTTGAGTGCATTCATCACCGAAGTTCATGACATCATTATCCGAATCTCCGAAGTCTTGAAAATCATTCGCTCCTATAAAATTTTCATTCTTTAAGGGAGCTTGTATTTTTTGATCTTCATTTTTTATTTGTCTTTTCAGGTTCGAGGGGTTGGGGTTCCTCTTGAAATCCTTTTTGAGGAAAGAGTCAGCTTTGGCCCATTGGAGCTCTATTCTGGATATTTTATTAGATGGTTCTTTAATTATTCTGGCCATATCGTCCACCCTATCATCTGTGGATCTATTAGACCCTGAAAGAGCTGCTTGTTCTCTAAAGCATTTGGTATATCGGTTTCCAGTTTCTAATTTAGCTTTAAGCTTACTCGAAGCCATCATATTAGACTCTATTTCTACCGCATCGTCCTACATTCGGTTTAGGGTGGCTCCCCTTCTTTATCACAAAAGGAGTGCAAAATCTGGTTCAAAATCTCCGATGAAAGTTACTTTTGCTGCGGGTTGGGACGGTTTAACCTCGACTGGGATTTTATTATACAGTTTGTTGAATCTCTGAATAAATTCCATGATTGTTTCTAAGTTCTTTTTCCTTAAAGACCCAAATTCAGTTAAATAATATAGATGGTCTTTTCTATCATCCCATTGTCTGAGGAAAGCATCTTCCAAAGTGTCATAAGACAATAAAGATGCTGTAGGTAGGCTCCGAAACGAAGTTTTGACCTGGCCTTCGAAGGTTTGGACAAGAAGTCTCAAGTATACGTCCTCATGTTCGATACCTAGAATATTTGTGAATTGATCGAAGAAATTAATATGTTTGGCCGCAGTCAGATCCCCTTCCTCGGTGAATTTTGGTAAATTTTTTATGTAATTTTTGGGAAGGTCGCGTAGAGGGATAGGAAATACTAAGGGACCATATCTGGATGCAACTTTCGTAAACACTCTGGGAGGAGGAGCAGGCCCTTGGCCTCCATATCCTCCTAGAGGGGCTCCTCCTCCTCCTCCTCTGATAAACCCTCCACCTCCTCCTATAGACCCTCCACCTCCTCCTCCAGCGGCTGCCATCATTATTTGGTGATCTGTAGGATCTTTTAATGACTTATGGTTGAGTTTTAATTTTGCATGCGTTAATTAACCATTTGAGAAAACTTAGTGAAAGAATGAGAAAATAAGAGGAATTATAACAGCCATATACATATGTGTAGATTTGAAATGCAATAGAATACAACAAACCATAACACGCAGATTGATAACGGAGTTCGGCACAACTTTGCCTACGTCTCCGGGCCTTTTCTCTATGGGAGAGGCTTCTTTATTTCTGTTCAAATTCTCAAAAGTACATCACTGCAATTCCAAATGTCTACAAGACTGATCTGGTCATGTTCTTCCAGATCTCACGAACCATGCAAAGAAAATGGCACGCAAAACGGAAGTTCGGAGCTCCCAGAAATGGTCCGACAATGTCTCCTCCTCAAAAGCTTCTCTGCATCAAAATGGCTATAGCTTGGTTTCCCTTCAGTATAACTTTGTTCTGACTACTCCAATGGCTTCAGAGCATCCAAAAACCCCTATCTGGGCTCTTTCGGCACCTCAATCGGTCGAAAAACGAAGAAGTTAGGCCTCCTGGAAGTCTTCCTCTTCAAGCTTGTTGTCTCTGCATCTACAAAACGCACCCTTCTCATTTGAACCTGGATCACACGCAATTTAAAGCGTGAAAACCCAGCACCGGGTGAAACCGTGCCAGCGGTGCAAACCGTAGGACAGTTAAGGGTGTGCCAGCCCCTAACCACCTAGGCACTTGGGCATATGGAGAGTCGTGATATGACCTCGGGTTTTAAAATTCAAACCGTTTAACTTCCCCCATGCCCCGGGCATGGGCACATGGCGCATTCCAAAATCCACGGGCTAAGTTTCAAATTCCCACATGCACACAATGGGTTGGGATATATATTATATAACACGGTCATATGTATACAATTCAAATGACCACGGGCCGAGGCCAAGCCCCGGCCCAACCTCCCACCATATACAAACATAGGTGAATTTAAATATAATAATACACACATATATGTTAAGAACCAATCGATGGTCCGTTGGTCGGACGAGCTTTGTGAAGGCGTAAGGTGGAGGGGAGGTCCGGGGGTCGAACCCCGCGGACTCCATTACATTTTACAAACATACATCCAACCAATTCCGGGGTGCCACGTGGCAGCCCATGATTGGGCCACGTGGTACCCAACCATTGACAAGAAAATTGCCACGTGTCGACATCTGATTCGACAACTTTCAACCAAAAAATGCTTGCCACGTCACTTCTGTATGGTCGTACGGTCCTGCCACCTCAGACTGTATGGACTGGTACAGTCAACAATTTTTTTACCTATTTGACTTATCAGACAGAACGCAATATCTTCTCAATACAGAGCCCGTTTGACAAAGTAAATATACCACCGGAATCAAGAAGACGAGATGGACGCAATGGCATAGGTTTCTTCACATTCTGAGCACTTTCAGTTTTGAGCATTTTTCAAGCCCTATCAGGCTTCTGGATCCAATTTCGGATCACACCTTTCCACAATAAGACCTTTTGGTCCCCAAAAGGTTACTGACCAGTCAACAATCTCGAGATAGGCCACCCGGCTTGCTCTCTGTCTCTGAACTCTGTCCTGTGCACCTGTCTCATCAAGATCAACTGTAACACAATCATGACAACTAACAGTATATTGTTAGCCATTTGA